>PVIU01021992.1:0-30306 GCA_004026605.1 Ondatra zibethicus | reverse complement strand
TCTATCTATCTATCTATCTATCTATCTATCTATCTATCTATCTATGTATCTATCTATCTATCATCTATCTACCTATCTGTTTGTCTGTCTGTCCGTCTGTCTGCCTGCCCACCCACCCGCCCGTCCGCCCGTCCTTCCGTCTGTCTGTCTATCTATTTATTTTGTCAGCTTGTCCCCAGATAGAGTCATCCGAGAAGAAGGAATCTCAGCTAAGAAAATGCTCCTATCAGATTGCCTCCTAGACAAGTGTACGGCGCATTTTCTTGATTGATGATTGGGTGCGTTTCTTAGCTGTTTTCTTTAAGATTCAAACAGTCCACCTTGTAGGGAAACTTATTAAGACAGGAAATAAACAAGTCAAAATACATTATGGAAATCCCTGAAACTGACCAGATTCTCTAGTCTCCTCCCTCCCCAAGAGTATATAAACAGTAAAGACAGACTAGGGAAGACTCAGACAAGCCCCACCTCTTGGAAAAAGCAGAGACCAGCCTACCATCCTGGAAGGACCAGGGAAGGACAGCTTGTTGAACTGCCAGCAGGCTGTGCAGTGTGCTTCAGGTTCCTAACTTTCATGGACTGTCATCCAAAGGGGTAGGCTTTGGTGATGCCGCTGTCTTTGAGTCATTTATGCTCTTGTAAGTAACTCCTCACCCATATTCCTGTGAATAACACCAATAAACTCACTGGACACCAAGTTGGACTTTGATGGTGTCTGTTCTTTGGTCTATCATCAGGTCCCTCTCTGGGGTTTGCTCATATTTCCCTAGGAATAGAGTCACACAACAATGTGGAAGGGCCCAGTCCACTGTTGTCAGTATCATCCCTGGGCAAGTGGTCCTGGAGGGTACAAGAAAGCAAACTGGGCAGCTTGGGAGGAGCAAGCCAGTAACCGATATTACTTCCCGGCTTCTGCTTCGGTTCCTGCCCACAAGTTCCTGCCTTAAGTTCCTTCTCTGACTGTTCTCAGTGATGAACTTTGCTTGGAACATGTAAGCTAAACAAACCCTTTCTTCCCCCAGTTGCTCTTCATCATGGTGTTTTGATCATAGCGACAGGAAGCAAAGTATTACAGAAATTGGTAAAAGGGTTATGGGGAATTTCTATGATAGTCCTCACTATGCTGTCTTCTGGAGGATTGTGGCAGTTTTTAGAGCTTGGTCTTGAAAAGCTGTTTAGTGCTTAGTGCTTCATAGTTTATTTTGTGAGAGTCTGGAAGATGAGAACGCTGAGGTAAATGCAGAGGGTGGAGGCCTGGTTTGTACAGCATCCGAGGGACGGTTTGTGTGACATTTTGTGTTAAGCATCCATGGTAATTAAGCCTTGTGTTTCATCAAGACACTGGTCAGCTGGGCTTGAAGAATCAGATGTGATTAATAAAAGCCAGTATCATTCACGCACAGTCTTCTGGGAAGTGTGTTTCTTCAGAGTCAGCATGCACAAGCTGTGGTTCAGAGGGGGCCAAGACTGAATCTCATACTGGCAGCCTAATGTGGTAGTGTGTGAGAGCCTCCCAGGTGGCAGTACCATGGGAAGGACAGTGGCAGGCGTTGCATGAAACTGGCTGAAGCTGCCCAGATCTGGACTGAGCTAGGAGACAAGCTGTGTGTACTGCAGATGGCAAAACTGGGGAAGTGGAGCCTCCCAGTTCCTTTGGATCCAAGAAGATAATAAGTGTACCCCAGAACTAGGACACTGAGTATTTATACGGTTGAAGTTTCTTCTGCTTTGATTTGACTGTAACTGTGCCCTGGTCCTTCCCTTTTGTAATAAGAAGATATTTAACTTATTTTTTATTTTGCAGGAGCCCACAGTTGAGAGACTTTGATATTTGAAAAAGATGAAACTTCTAAAGTGTTATAACTTTTAAAGACTGTGGGACTTCTAAAGCTGTACTACATTTTATGTTGTGATATTAATATTAGCATGACATCTTGGGATCAAACAAGAAAGGAAAGTTTATGGTTTGATAGTGATTTGTTTGTGAAGGTTCAGTTGCATTGGTTAGCTGTTTTGTTTGTTTGTTTTGCCAACATGACACAAGCTAGAGTCATCTGAGAAGAAGGAGTCTTAGTAGAGCAAATGCCTCCATCACATTGACCTGTAGGCAACTCTGAGGGGACATTTATCTTGATTGATGATTAGTGTAGAAGGGACCATTTCAATGTGGGTGGTGCTGTCTCTGGGCAGATGGTCCTGGTGTGTATAACTAAATAAACTTAGTTATTCAGGAGAAGCAAGCCAGCAAGCAGCATTCCTCCATGGGCTCTGCTTCAGTTCCTACCTCCAGGTTCCTGTACTTCTTGAGTTCTTGCCCCAACTTTTCTCAGCAGTGGACAATGATTGAGATGAGTGTAGGCAAAATAAGCCCATCACAAGTTGCTTTCAGTCATAGTGTTTCATCTATTTGTTTTGCAACAGAAAGCAAACTGATATAGATGTACTCACCCAAGAAGACAACCAAGGGCAGGCAGTACTGTTCCCCCCTTCCCCAAGACCTCTTTATATCTGGGTATAACACAAGAAGGTGATATCAACTTTAAGGGCCAACCATACCCCCCAATTAATTTGCAACTGAGCTCAAAGACACATTCAGGATTGTGTCTCCTAGGTGATTATTAATCACATCAAGCTGACACAGACCAATTATCACACCAGACTGCCTAATCTCTGAATTTTTATTTTTACTGCTTCCAGGCCCCAGTCAACCAGTCAGATCAATCACTACTGTTTACTGTTTTATTAGAATCAGAAACATCAATATAGAAGACCCTTAAAAGTACTTTCTATAAAGGGTTCAAAAACCTGGGGTGGTTGGAAGGAGAAAGGGGGTCCTGATGATTTTTAAGAAAATCAGTATGCTGATGGAATAATGCAAATGAAATAGGAAATTATGACATCCATGCTGATGAGAAGACTCAATGGGTGCTTGCTGAGAAGACTCATCATGCTTCCTACTAACCCTGATGACCTGAGTTTGAATTCCCAGAACACACACACACACACGAAATGTAATTTTAATATTTAAAAAGAAAGCTATAATACCCTGAGAATACGATTTCTAGAGATGGAGTCAGTGGCCTTGAAATATACTGTAAGTGGCAATATTTTATTTGAAGACAAATGATGGCATATAAATCATTTCTATATAAATTTAACATGGGTATATAAATCAATTATCCAACAAACATATATTAAGAACTCACTGGAAATTAGAAGCATGTTATTTCTAAGGAAGCAGAGATAAGTAAGAGCTCCTCAGGAAATTCATCAGGAAAGAGGTAATTAGAGGAAAAATTAATTGTTGCAATCCAACATGAGGCATGCTCTAATAGAAGCACAGATAGAAGAATCTTCATTGCGATTTCATACATTCGAAATACTGCAATAGCTCATCATAGATGTTAAACTAAGTACGCGTGGAAGACACATCATTATTTCTTTCAGGGCTCTGATGTGTCTTTTATCTGCTGTGCTTGTAGGGGAAATCACAAGAGAAACTAGTCATTTTTCATTTATCCTCATTTTTCCCCCTGCAAGATGACAGGGGAGACGGCATCAATGTGAACGTGGTTATTAAAAGTCACATGTGAGTAGCTGTTGTGTTAGGTATAGATCTTGATCAATGGCTGCTATATGGAGCCATTAAGATAATTGGCAGAAGAATGTCATAAAATCAGATGCAACTTCCATAGGAAATGACTAGGGGGAGATTGCATTAGAATGGAGAAAAGCTTATTTTATTTGGACTTTACCGTCTTTTACTGAGTGTGGATGTTGCATGAAATTGCATGATGTGAGTCAGCTTACCTTGAGAGGGGAAGGGGAATGCAGTTTTGGGGGAAGCTTTAAGCTCCAAACCTGAAAATGCTTTATATATATTTATTGTATTATAAATTATATCATATTATACTATATGAGATGCTCGCTGTTTCCTGTTTCCATAGAATCACGAGTGACTCTGCAGATGGGAGCATGGGTGAGGACCCAATGGACTGTTGGCAGCAGGCAGTGTCGCCTGCCCTGAACCAAACCAAGACCCACTTTGTCCCCACACGATATCAACCTTCGTAAAGTCCCATGTCCTCTCCAAAATATATCATTTTCAATTGCTTTAAAATTGAAATGTTTTTGTAATTTTGCCTTTCACTAGGTATAGATTACTTTAGCCTCATGACATAAATTGCACTATACTTATAGACAACTACATAGATGCCCAGTATTGTTAGAGCTGAAAGGGTGACATATATTTGGAAACACTTAAAACTTACAGCTGGTGCTACTCTCCACTTTAACACATGTCATAGGCCGCTAAAAATGTCACAATTCCAAGTTCTTTGCCAATAACGACTGGTGGCTAGCATTTGCATGGTACCTAGATTCTGTTTCTTTCCTCTTTGATTGAAGAATGCCTCTATCATTCGAGGATTATAAAGTTATTTTGTAGCCATTCAGAGTTGTGGCATTCTGTACGCACAGAATAAGTTGCTATTTAGCAACTTATTCAGGGTCCATCGGCTGGTAAGTCAGATAGCAGGAAGGGGTGCTGAAGTGGTCAAGTCCAGGGGGTGGCTTCTCAGGAGAGGACCATCAAGAGGAATGTCACTACAATGTTAATGGATGCTAGGGGGTAGGACCAGTGAGGATGCTTAGAACCAGTTTGTTGAAAGGTTTTGGGAGAGATTAAAGTGTTTGTATTTTATCAAATTTAATACTTTCTTGGAATTTATCAGCTTATGGATCTCATTGCTAAGTCTTTTTGATCAAAAGTTCCCATCCATCAAATGAAAAGGCCTTACCACTTCTCTTTTCCGGCATGTGTCTTCAGTTGCCTCCCATGCAGTCCCAAACCATTTATCTACTGACAGCTTCATTCAGAGTGAGCATGGCCCCTCCCCTCAGCTGCGCAGCCTGGGCCTTCTGGGCGACAGACCCGCCTGTAGATGGGTCTCTGATCACACTTCTGCTGCTGTCTCTAGAAGAACCAGAGTCTGTTGTCCCAGTATTATCTACTGCAGACTCTTCTCCGTGAAATGCTCCTGCCACACTTGTTAAAAGTCGGTTAAGCCCTGAATGGTCTGTTTTTGAATTCAGTGCTATTCATTCATCTCTGTCTGTCCAGAAGACAGGACCACGTTATTGTGATTATCTTTCTTGATGCACGAGTTTGTTTTTTTTTTTTGTTGTTGTTGGAAAGAAAAATAGAAAAGTTTATTTAATTTTTTAAAATTGTTTTTATTGAGCTATATAATTTTCTCCCCTCTCCTCCCCTTCTACCTTCTCCCAAGGTCCCCATGCTTCCAATTTATTCAGGAGATCTTGTCTTTTTCTACTTCCCATGTAGATTAGATCCATGTATATCACTTTTAGGGTCCTCATTGTTGTCTAGGTTCTCTGGGATTCTGAATTATTGCCTGGTTTTTCTTTGATTTATGTCTAAAAGCCATTTATGAGTGAGTACATATATTTGTCTTTCTGGGTCTGAGTTACCTCACTCAGTATGATGTTTTCTAGATCCATCCATTTGCCCGCAAATTTCAAGCTGTCATTATTTCTTTCTGCTGTGTAGTATTCCATTGTGTAAATGTACCACACTTTCCTTATCCATTCTTTGGTCAAGGGGCATTTAGGTTGTTTCCAGGTTTTGGCTATGACAAACACTGCTGCTATGAACATAGCTGAGCACATGTCCTTGTGGTGTGATTGAGCATCCTTTGGGTATATACCCAAAAGTGGTATGATGCACAAGTTTCAGGCTCAGAAAACATTCATCCTCCTAAGGTTGCTTTGTCTAGCCCAACCCATTGCAATTTTACACCAATTTTAGAATCAGCTTGTCAGTCTCCACAAAAGAGCTATCTGTATTTCTGTTGAATCCCTGGGTCACCTTTGAAGTATCAAAACATGAGATGTTTTCCCAACCAGTTAAATTGAATCTTTCAAATTTTATACAAACAAAATTTATAGTTTGCTATTATTTAAATTTTAAATAAAATTTTTCTATCTATGAGTGTTTTCCCAAATCTATTTCTGTACACATGTGAATGCCTGATACCCAGGTAGGACAGAGATGCTGTTATATACCCTGGGATTGGAGTTGTAGGTGGATGTGAGCTGCCATGTGGGTGCTGGGAACTGAACCCAGGTCCTCTGGAAGAGCAACAAATCCTCTTAGCCACTAAGTCATCTCTCTAACTTAAATTCTTGTTTAATTTTTTTCCTAACTTGTTACTGTTCTGATGTGCTTTTAAGTGGAATTGATTTCTCAATTTCATTTCTGTATTGTTCATCTTAGACTTAGAATAAACCCAAGAATTTGCTAGGCAGTGGTGACTCATGCCTTTTATCTCAATACTCAGGAGGCAGAGGCAGGTGGATCTCTGTGGTCTGGAGGTCAGCCTGGTCTATAGAGCTAGCTCCAGGACAGCCAAGGCTACAGAAAGAAACCCTGTCTAAAAAAAAAAACCAAAATAATAAAGCAAACAAACAACAAAAGCCAAAATGTTTGTGTACTGGTCTAATGTCCTGCAATTTTGCTGAACTGATGTACTGACACTATGCTTTTCTGTGTGGATTTCTGGTTTGTTTTGTTTTTTAAACAGCGTTTCACGATGTTACCCAGTCTGTCTGACCTCAGACTTGCTCTCTTCCCACCTCATCCTCTTGCATGCTAAGTTTATAAGACGCGTAACATCATGTCATCTTCTAATATCATTTCATGTCTTTGTTCACCGTCTGGGTTCTGTCTCACTTTTTTTTCTCACTTAATTGTTCTGAGTAGGATCTCTAGGGCAATGCTCATGGACACCCATCCTTGTTTTGTTTCTGATACAGTAAGCAGAATATAACTATAGCTTTCATTAACATCCCTTTATCAAATTTAATAAGTCCCCCTTTATTTGTAGTTCATGGAGTGCCTTTTATCATGAAAGAAGTAGTCTCCTAAGTGCCGTTTCTATACTTAGTAAGTCAATCATTTGATTTTTGTGCTTCATTTTGTTGGTATATGTTACAATGGTTGTTTTTTTTTTAAGATACTAAACCAGTTTTGCTTTCCTACGATAAATTATACTTCTTATGGTGTTTAATCCTTTCCCTGAGTTCTGAGCTCTACTTGCTAGTAATTTGTTGAGATTCTTCATATCCGTGTTTGTAAAATATGTCAGTGTGTAATTTGTTGTGATATCTTCCTATAGCTGGCATAGAATAAAGCTGGTCTCATGAAATGGACTAAAAAACTTTTCTTGGAAAACTCAGCAATGAGGCCAGAAAGGCCCAGGCTCTCTCTCCTTGCTTACTTTCTGGGTGGAGTTTGGCTACGGACTTGGTTTCTTCACTTGCTAGAGGCCCGTCCAAACAATGTCTTACTTCCTTTTATCTTTCTGTGCAGGTCTCACTTTATAGCTCTGATTTACTTGGAACTCACCATCTAGACCAGGCTGGCCTCAAACTGGTGGTAGTTCCCCTGCCTCAGCTGCCTGAGTACTGGGGTTGTACCACACGCCCAGCTGGGCTCTTACTTCATGAGTCGCTCTTGCTAGTTTGTGTCTTTTTAGGAATTTACTCATTCATTCCATTGAAATTGGTTAATTTATTTATGTATAATAATTTGGGGCTGGAGAAATGGCTCCATGATTAAGAGCACTGGCTATTCTTCGAGGGGACCCAAGTTCAATTCCCAGCACCCCCATGGCAGTTCACAACTGTCTGTAACCCCAGTTCCAAGGGATCACCTTCACAAAGACATATATATGGATGAAATACCGATGCAAATAAAATAAAAATAAATATTAAAAAAATAATTTATATTAAATCTTCTTACTTCTAGGAGTTTTACGGTAATGTTCTTTCTTTCACTTTGGGTCTAGTAATTTGAATTTGAATTTGAATTTGCCTCCTAGTCAGTCCTGTGACAATTTTAAAGTGCTTTATAAATAACCAGGTTTTTTCAATAATTTTCTTTATCATTTTAAAATTTATTGATTTGTTATGATGTGTGTGTCACAGCACATGTGTGGAGGTGTAAGGAGGACACCTTGCTGGAGTCACTTCTCTCTTTCCACCACGGAAATCTAACAAGGTCATCACATTTGTGTAGCAAGTGCTTTTCCCACCAAGCCATCTCCCAGGATCTGCTCTTTTCTTCTTGGGTTGATTTGAATTGGTGTTCGGGGTCACTTGCTTTCATTCTGAATAATTTCCTTAGTATTCATTAATTAGTGGGTCTCCTAATACATTCTTCTTTATTTTTTGTGAGGATGTTTAATTTTGCCCTCCTTATTGAAAACTGGCTTTGTTGGTTATAATATTCTTAGTCAAGTTTTTTTTTTAAATTTCAGATTTTTAAATATATTTTCCAGTGCTTTCTGTCACTTGTTGTGTCTAAGGTGTCAGCTGTCTGTCTTTCTAGGGTCCATTTTACACCATGCTCCTGCTGTTTTCAATTCTTCTTTTTCTTTTTGACTTTCAGCATTTTAAGGATATTTCTGCTTGGGGATCTCTGTTTTTGTTAAAAATGATATTCACCGAATTTATTTAAATGTGTAGACTAGCGTCTTTATCAATTCATCTTCTTGAGAATGCTTTTTGTCACCTTTTCTGTTATGCCTGTCCGCACGGGCTGTTATAGTGCTGTGCCTTATTACACCCCGCACTTCTCTGTGTCTCTGCTTATTCTGTTTTATTTCCTTCCCCCTCTATTCTTTACTTACATAGTATCTATTGATTTATCTTTCAATTTATTAATTCTACCTTCTACTATTTCAAATATTCTACTGAGTTCTGTCAGTGAACTTAAGTAATTTCAATTACTCTTCTTTCCAAGTCTATAACTTTATCTGGTTCTGTTAATAATTTGCCTTTGATAGTCTTTATAACACATTGTTCTCCTTCTTTAATCCAGATTTCCTTTAGTTTTTTGAGCATAAGTATTTCTTGTTTGCTTGTTTCAAGACAGAATCTTATTGTGCTGTCCTGGCTAGCCTGGAACTCACTGACTGAACAGACTGACCTCACAGAGGTTTGCCTGTCTCTGCCTCCTGAATGTTGTGATTATAACTAAGTATCACCATGTCTGGTTCAACAGGGGGCTTTGCTGTCTTTAGCCATTAAAAACATTAGGGTATTGCCATAAGCACTTTCTGAATCATTTTCCTCCCTTCTGTGTATATGTCATGCTTTCCTATTTGGTTTTGTTTCGCATGTCTCTTTTTTGTGATAATGGTTGAAAATTGGACATTTTATTTTATTTTTTGGTTTTTTTGAGACAGGGTTTCTCTGTAGCTCTGGTGCCTGTCCTGGAAACTAGCTCTTCTAGACCAGGCTGGCCTTGAACTCACAGAGATTTGCCTGCCTCTGCCTCCCCAGTGCTAGGATTAAAGGCATGTACTGCCCGACTGAAAATTGGACATTTTAGATAACATGGCAATTCTGAGTCCTGCTGTCTCCCTTTACAGGATTTGTTTTCTGGCTGTTTGAGTTGTTTGCTCAGTGGCTTGACTGAATTATTTCCCTGAAGTCTGTCTTCCCCCAGCGCACAGCTGTAGTGCAGCTCATCAGAAGGCACAGTCACCAAGAGTGGGGTTTGCAAATGTGTGTGCGTGTGTGCCAGAGGTCAGGCGTTGGTTCACTTGTGTGGGGATGCACATTCTTTGTGTGTGTGTGTGTGTGTGATGTGGTGTGTGTGGTGTGTGTGTGTGCATGCCAGAGATTAGGTCTGGGTTCACTTGTGTGTGGATGCACATACTTGTGGGGGGGCGTGTGTGTGTGTGATGTGTGTGTGTGTGCCAGAGGTCAACTGTTGGTTCACTTGTGTGTGGGTGCACATTCTTGTGTATATATGTGTGGGTGTGTGTCAGAGGTCAAGTGTTGGTTCATTTGTGTGTGGATGCACATTCATGTATATATGTATGTGGGCGTGTGTGTGATGTGTGTTTGTGGTGTGTGTGGTGTGTGTGTGTGATGTGTGTGTGTGTGTGTGTGTGTGTCTGCCGGAGGTTAGGCGTAGGTTGACTTGTGTGTAGATGCACATTCTTGTGTATATGTGTGTAGGTGCGCATGTGTGTATGTGGTGTGTGTGGCGTGTGTGTGTGTGTGATGTGTCTGTGTGTGATGTGTGTGTGTGCCAGAGGTTAGGTGTAAGTTCACTTGTGTGTGGATGTATATTCTTGTGTATGTGTGTGTGGTGTGTGTGGTGTGTGGGTGCCAGAGGTTAGGTGTGGGTTCTCTCGTGTGTGGATGCACACTCATGTGTATAGAGGCCAGAGGTTCAAACGTGGGTGTAATTCTTTGGGCGCTGCCCACCTTGTCTTTTGAGGGCAGGTCTCTCACTGGCCTGGAGCTCACTGCTTAGGCGAGGCTGGCTAGCCAGCAAGCCCTAGGGAGCCACTTGTTCACCTCCCCCACCTCGAAATGAAAAGCAGTTCCACTATGTTTACCGGTTCTGGGTATCAAACTCGTGCCCTCGGGCTTGCAAGGTCAGCACTTTACTGACCAGTCTAGCTCCTGAAACCCAGCAAGTTGTTTGTGTTTGCTTCGTTTTGTTTTGGTCTTGTCTCCGTGTTGGTTCTCACGGCACTAATAGTCTCTCCTTAACTGTTGGGTTGTTTACTACTGAATTGTATTATTCTCAAAGGCAACTTTAGGCTGAAACCTTGCAGCAATCTGTTTTCAGGGAAATCAGTTCCTTTGGAGGAAAATCTCAAAATTCTCTTTTCTCACAGAGTACTTAACCCACAGGCAAAATCTTTGATCAGTGTTCTAGAGTTGGGAATAGGGACCAGGTCTGCTTCTCTCAGTGTTGCCCTGACTTATGAACTGGACACAGGGGGACGACACACTCTGCTGAGCATAAATGAGGTCCCAGTGTTCTCAACCTGCCATGCCTGGGGTAGAATTTCCAGTGTCTGTTGGAACCAGCTGAAGGAAGGAGCCCTTAGTCATGCTCAACAGGGATTTAGTCTGTGCACACCAAGGGTGGCCATGAGAAAGGCTGCTGACAGGAAATGCTTCTACAGGAAAGCCCTTCAGTATTGTACCCTTGTCCAAGAGCTTAGGGGAGCAGGAGTTCCATCTCGTCCACACCTGCCTAGAGAGAAACTCCCGCCATTCTACATGCTGGACTGGAAGGAGGAAATGGATCAGGACTCCAATGTCTAGACGCATTGTAGTTCTCTTAGCAGATTTTTAAAGCATGTGTTTCTTCCTATGTCATACATACATACATACATAGAATGATTTCTAAAAATAGGAATAACTTGGCTTCCTTTTAATTTTCACCAGATATGGTTGTTTGTCTGGGAAGTAAGCCTATGGTGCAATTTTCTGTTCCAGAAACAGAAGTCTCAGAAATCACCAGTTTTGTAAAATACTTATGTGGAGGAATGATCATGGCATAACAATGAACAGCAGAATAATTTAAAACTGTTTTCAATATAGTTCCACATATATGTCTACAAAATTTAAGGAACATGTCTTGTATATTGAAAGAGATTAGAAAATATAGTCTTAACACTGATTTTTTTTTATTTTCCAAAGTTTCTTTTTTAACTTAGGGAATATCAGTTATTTATTTACTTATTTTTATTACATTTTATTGATTATAGGGGTGTGCCATGGTGTGGGCTAGAGGCCACTACAGCTTCGTGGAGGAGGTTCTCACCATCACTTTTAGGTAGGTTCTGGTCATCTAATTCATGCTGCCAGGCTTGCATCAGGCAGCAAAGGTCCTCTACCCGCTGAGTCATCTTGCCAGTCCTCAGGTTTTCTTTCATGAAGATATATTGTTAGTATAATAAAAAATAAAATCAAAGTGAGATATGATATGTTGGTGCTTTTATCACTGGCATGCGTGTAGCCACACCCTTTGCAGAGGAACCTCAGTCCTATCAGAGGACCAGCGGTGCTGGAGAAGTGTCTGCGCACTTCTGTCGTGCAATGGTCGGAGCACCAAGTACACTCATCGTGACTGTAGTGGTTGAAATAGATAATATGTTTTTATGAATCAAATAACAGATTCAAATGTGGCCCGCTTTAACCATTAAGGACATAATTACACTTTATTCTAGTTCTTCCTATGCCTCTTCCTCCCTCTCCCTCCCTGCTCCTTCCCTGTCCTCGGTCTCTTTCATGCGATATAGCCCAGGGTGGTCTTGAACTTGCTGTGCATCCTAGCCTGGCCCCAAATTAAACTCATGACTCTCCTGCTTTTGTCTCTGGGTACTGGGCTTACAGGTGTGTGAGCCTTTCTGTGCCTGGCTGTTATATCTCTTGCCTATAATGACGGGAATTGGCAATTCTGAGTACTTTGAGTGAATTAGACCAGTTTTCTCTAACAGACCTTAATTTAATAAAATATATTATATTATATTTATTATATATATTTCATATTTTCTGGATTTAATTGTGTTGAGAGACCTGGACAGAAAACCTGAACAACATTGCTTTAAATATTTTTCCTTTTTTAAAATTGTTTTTATTGAGCTATACATTTTTCTCTGCTCCTCTCCCTTCCTCCCTGGTATGGGAGGTCCTTCTGTCTATGTGTTGCTTTTATTGGTTAATGAATAAAAAAATTGCATTGGCCTGTGATAGGGCAGAATTTAGGTAGGTGGGGAAGACAGAACTGAATACTGGGTGAATGAAGGGCAGAGTCAGGGAGATGCCATGAAGTCGCCACAGGAGACAGATATGCTGAAACTTTGCTGGTAGGTCATGACCTCGTGGTTATGCACAGATTAATGGAGATGGGTTAAATTAAGATGTAAGAGTTAGCAAATAAGAAGCTAGAGTTAATGGGCCAAGCAGTGATTTAATTAATACAGTTTCTGTGTGATTATTTTGGAAGTAAGCAAGCTGGGTGGCCAGGAACCAACAAGTGACTCCCTCCTACATCTCCCTTTCCCTTTCATCCCCATGCTCCCAATTTACTCAGGAGATCTTGCCTTTTTCTATTTCCCATGTAGATTAGATCCATGTATGTCTCTTTTAGGGTCCTCATTGTTGTCTAAGTTCTCTGGGATTGTGGTTTGTAGGCTGGTTTTCTTTGCTTTAACAACCACCTATGAGTGAGTACATGTGATAATTGTCTTTCTGTGTCTGGGTTACCTCACTCAAAATGATGTTTTCTAGTTCCATCCATTTTCCTGCAAAATTAAAGATGTCGTGGGTTTTTTTTTGTTTTTTTTGTTTTGTTTTTTTGCTGTGTAGTACTCCATTGTGTAAATGTACCACATTTTCCTTATCCTTTCTTTGGTCGAGGGGCATTTAGGTTGTTTCCAGATTCTGGCTATGACAAACAATGCTGCTATGAACATAGTTGAGTACATGTCTTTATG
Organism: Ondatra zibethicus; assembly: GCA_004026605.1. NCBI lineage: Eukaryota > Metazoa > Chordata > Mammalia > Rodentia > Cricetidae > Ondatra > Ondatra zibethicus. The sequence continues at coordinate 16,972 of PVIU01021992.1, read as the reverse complement.
GTACGATTGAGCATCCTTTGGATATACACCCAAAAGTGGTATTACTGGGTCTTGAGGAAGGTTGTTTCCCAATTTTCTGAGAAATCACCACACTGACATCCAGAGGGGATGTACCAGCTTGCATTCCCACCAGCAATGCAGAAGTGTTCCTTTTTCCCCACAACCTCTCCAGCATAAGTTGTCATCAGTGTTTTTGATCTTGGCCATTCTTACAGGTATAAGATGGAATCTCAGAGTTTTGATTTGCATTTCTCTGCTGACTAAAGATGTTGAACATTTCCTCAAGTGTCTTTCAGCCATTTTAGATTTCTCTGTTGAGAGTTCTCTGTTTAGGTCTGTACTCTATTTTTTTTTATTGGATTATGTTTTCTTCTGATGACCAATTTCTTGAGTTCTTTGCATATTTTGGAGATCAGCCCTCTGTCTGATGTGGGGTTGCTTAAAATCTTTTCCCGTTCTGTAGGCTGTTGTTTTGTCTTTTGACCGTGTCCTTTGCTTTACAGAAGCTTTTCAGTTTCAGGAGGTCCCATTTACTAATTATTTCTCTCAGTGTCTGTGCTACTGGGGTTATATACAGGAAGTGGTCTCCTGTGCCAATGTGTACAAGTGTACTTCCCACTTTTTCTTCTATGAGGTTCAGTGTGGTTGGTTTTATGTTGAGGTCTTTGATCCATTTGGACTTGAGTTTTGTGCATGGTAATAGATATGGATCTATTTTCATTCTTCTATATATTGATATCCAGTTATGTAAGCACCATTTGTTAAATAAATATGCTTTCTTTTTCCACTTGATTTTTTTTTTTGCTTTTTTGTCAAAAATCAGGTGTTCGAAGGTGTGTGAATTAATATCCTGGTGTGGGATTCAGTTTCATTGGTCCTCCTGTCTGTTTCTATGCCACTACCAGGGTATTTTCAGTATTGTAGCTCTGTAGTGGTGTTTGAAGTCAGAGATTGTGATGCCTCCAGAAGTTTCTTTATTGTACAGGATTCTTTTGGTTATCCTGGGTTTTTCTTTTTCTAAGTTGAGTATTGTTCTTTCTAGGTCTGTGAAGAATTTTGCTGGGTGTTGCATTGAATCTGTAGATTGCTTTTGGTAAGACTGCCATTTTTACTATGTTAATTCTTCCTACCCAAGAGCATGGGAGATCTTTCTGTTTTCTGGTATCTTCTTCAATTTCTTTCTTCAAAGATTTAAAGTTCTTTTCATGCAGGTCTTCCACTTGTTTGGTTAGTTACTCTGAGATATTTTATGCTATTTGTGGCTATTGTGAAGGGTGATATTTCTGATTTCTTTCTCAGTCCATTTATCATCTGTGTACAAGAGGGCTACTGATTTTTTTGAGTTAGTCTTGTATCCTGTTGCATTACTGAAAGTGTTTATGAATTTTAGAAAGTCCTTGATAGAATTTTTGGGGTCGCTTATGTAAACTATCACATCATCAGCAAACAGTGAGAGGTTGACTTCTTCTTTTCCGATTTGTATCCCCTTGATCTCTTTTTGTTGTCTTATTGCTCTAGCTGGGACCTCAAGAACTATATTGAATAGATATATAGAGAGTGGACAACCTTGTCTTGTTCCTGATTTCATTGTGATCACTGGTAGTTTCTCTCCATTTAGTTTGATGTTGGTTGTTGGCTTGCTGTATATTGCCTTTATTTTGTTTAAGTATGTTCCTTGTATTCCTGCTCTCTCCAAGACCTTTATCATGAAAGGATGCTGTATTTTGTCAAAGGCTTTTTCAGCATCTAATGAGATGATCATGTGGTTTTTATTTTTCAGTTTGTTTGTATGGTGAGTTGTATGAACCATCCCTGCATCTCTGGGAAGAAGCCAAGTTGATCATGATTTTTCTGATGTGTTCTTGGATTCGATTTGTCAGTATTTTATTGAGTATTTTTTCCATCAATGTTCATGAGTGAGATTTGTCTGTAATTCTCTTTCTTAGTAATGTCTTTCTGTGGTTTGGGTATCAGGGTAATTGTAGCCTCATAAAAAGAGTTTGACAATGTTCCTTCTGTTTCTATTGTGTGGAACAATTTGAGGAGTATTGGTATTAGTTCTTTGAAAGTCTTGTAGAATTCTGAGCTGAAACCATTTTTTTTTTGGTTGGGAGACTATTTAATTTGTTTATCTGGTCTTGGTTTAATTTTGGTAAGTGATATTTATCCAGAAAGTTGTCCATTTCCTTTAAGCTTTCCAATTTGTGGAGTACAAGTTTTTGAAATATGACCTAATGATTCTCTGGGTTTCCTCCATGTCTGTTGTTATGTCCCCCTTTTCATTTCTGATTTTGTTAATTTGGATAATCTCTCTCTGCCTTTTGGTTAGTTTGGATAAAGGTTTGTCTATTTTGTTAATTTTCTCAAAGAATCAACTCTTTGTCTCATTGATTCTTTGTATTGTATTGTTTTCTTTGTTTCTATTTTGTTGATTTCAGCTCTCACTTTGATTATTTCCTGCCATCTAGTTCTCTTGGGTAAGTTTGCTTCTTTTTGTTCTAGAGTTTTAAATGTTCTGTTAATTCACTAGTGTAGATGTTCTTCAGCTTCTTTATGTAGGTATTTAGTGCTATGAACTTTCCTCTTAACACTGCTTTCATTGTGTCCCATAAATTTGGATATATTGTGGTCATTTTCATTGAATTTTAGGAGGTCTTTAATTTCTTCATTTATTTCTTCCTTTACCCATTGATGCTTTAGGTGAACATTGTTTAATTTCCATGTGTTTGTGGACTTTCTGGAATTAGTGTTGCTGTTGAATTCTAATTTTAAGCGATGTTGATCCGATAAGATACATGGGGTTATTCCAATTTGTTTGTATCTGTTGAGGTTTGTTTAGTTACCTAGTATGTGGTCAATTTTTGAGAAGGTTCCATGAGGTTCTGAGAAGAAGGTATATTCTTTTATGTTTGGATGGAATATTTTATAGATGTCTGTTAAGTCTATAACATATGTTAGTTCTCTTATTTCTCTGTTAATTTTTGTCTGACAGACCTGTACAATGATGAGAGTGGAGTTTTGAAGTCTCCCACTATTAGTGTGTGGGGTTTAAGGTGTGATTTAAGCTTTAGAAGTGTTTCTTTTACATTTGAGGGTGCACTTGTATAGATGTTGAGAGATTTCCTCTTAATGGCTTTTTCCTGTGACTAATATAAAATGTCTTTCTTTGTCTCTTTTGATTGATTTTAGTTTGAAGTCTATTTTGTTAGATATTAGGATAACAACACCTACTTGTTTCTTAGGTCCATTTGATTGGAAAAATTTTTCCCAACCCTTTACTCTGAGGCAATGTCTGTCTTTGAGGTTAAGGTGTGTTTTTTGTATGCAGCAGAAGGATGGATTCTGTTTTTGTATCCAATCTGTTAGCCTGTTTTTTTTTATAAGTGAGTTGAGTCCATTTACATTAAGGGATATTAATGACCAGTGATTGCTATCTCCTGTTATTTTAGTTTTTGTTGTTGGTGATGTTATTGTATGTGTTTTTCCCTTCTTTGGGATTTGCTGCTGTGAGATCATCTATTATCTGGGTTTTTGTTGATGTAGACAACTTCCTTAGGTTGGAGTTTTCCTTCTAGTACTTGTGTAGGGCTGGTCTTGTGGCTAGGTATTGGTTAAATCTGGCTCTGTCATGAAATATCTTGTTTTGTCCTTCTATGGTGATTGAAAGTTTTGCTGGGTATAGCAGCCTGGTCTGGCATCCATGATCTATTAATGTCTGCATGACGCTTGACCATGACCTTCTGACTTTCATTGTTTCCATTGAGAAGTCAGGTGTAATTCTAATAGGTCTGTCTTTATATGTTACTTGGCCTTTTTCCTTTGCAGCTCTTAATATTCTTTCTTTATTCTGCATGTTTAGTGTTCTGATTATTATGTGGTAAGTGGACTGCTGCATGGTTCCAGAATGCACCAACCAGTGCATGTGACATTTTGCCAGTAGAATGACATCTACATCTGCAGTTGCATTACTAGAAGGAGAACCAGGAGGATCAGTGACACGAGGGATGATGTTGGGAGGCCATGAGGGCTGTGGTCCGAGTATGGTCTGTATTCTGTCAATTATAATTTAAATAAATGATTGGCCAGTAACCAGGCAGAAAGTATAGGTGGGATAACCAAACAGGAAGTAGAGGCGGGTCAATGAGAACAGGAGAATTCTGGGAAGAAGGAAGCCCATTCCTCTCCAGTCATGACCCAGCCACAGAAGAAACAAGATGTGACTGCCTCACTGCAAAAGGTACTGAGCCATGTGGCTAACATGAATAATAACATAGATAAGAATAATGGGCTAATATAAGTTATAAGAATTAATAAGAAGCTTGAGCTAATGGGCCAATCAGTTTATAACTAATGTAGACCTCTATGTGATTTCTTTGGGTCTTAATGACTGTGGGAACCAGGCAGGACAGAAAACCCCGACAACAGAGTGAAGACTCAGTCATGCACTCAGGGGTGCGTTTAGCTCACCCAGAGGAAAGAAAGGAGGACCGAGAAGGTAGTTTGTGGGATTCCATCTACTAAAATCAAACTACTTGCAGGGGAAAAAGTAAGACCAATGGGGCAACTATTAGAAAACTGAATCCACAGAGACATGCAGACGTAGACTATCCCTGGCTTGCCACTTCCTTTTGTAAGCATGTGTCTCTAGGACCTCCGCCTACTGAACATCTGATGGATGGAGATTGTCTCATGATGCCAAGTCATGGGCAGCACAGGCCAGCCATCTTGGCTGTGTGTTCCAGCTCCGCTTCTCTCCAGGAGACCATTACCTTGATCAAGTGGAATTTTCTCATTCAATTTAAATACAATAGAATCAACCAGCACACCAGTATTTCCTCTATATAAAATTGCAGGGGATATGTTGTCAGACTTGTTTTTTAAAAGTGTAACTCTTAAGATGATCCGATGCATTAATCTTGGGTTGTTTTGCTTTACTTGCATTAGTGGTTTTAGACTTCCATTGAAGTTGATAAGCATCATCTGGCTAGTTCTGCATCAATAGAATGCATGAACTGAGCACACAATTTGGCTAGTTCTAAATGAATAGAGTATCTGGTCCTAAAGTTTCACCATGGCTCGAGTTTATATATGTATGCAACTCAGATCTATGTCTGCATCTCCCTCTATATTCGATTGGTCAGTTATCAGGTCATCTTGCCTACAAGTGCTCTATCATACCCTGAAAACATTTGGAATCTAAAAGAAAATGTTAAATATATGAAATTTGCAAATATATTTAAAATATTGGAAGAAACGACTAAACAACTTGGAGGGACTAATTGTAAGTAGGAATGAGTATCACTAAGCTTTTAGCACATTCAGTGTGAATTAGCCAAATATTAGTGAAAGAATAAGTAAGAATTGGTTCATACTTCATTAGAATCTTAAGTAGAAGAACACTGGGTATTAATTGCACTTGAAATGTGAGGACGGTACATGTAAATTTTCTAACAGTGAGTAAATATTAATTTAAAGCTAAAGTAACTGTAAATTGTTCTTTCTCTGCAAAGCCCACTGGGCCTGACAGGGCTGCACACTAACACATTTCCACTCTGGATGAATAGAGGCTTTGTGCAGCCCTCCGCTGTTTACTCAGCCCGCAGCACTTGTCTAGACAGGGACAATGAACTACTTAGTGCCAAATATGAAGGGAGCAGCAGGTTCCAAGAACTCGTGGTGTGTTGTGGTTATTGGAAGCTGTCTTCCTCTAAGGCCCCCACCACTCCATCCCTTGCATAACATTCTTATTTAAAACCATGTTTTTTTCTAACTGAAAAGTGAAATCTGCCGTTGGATTAGGGCGGGCTGAGGGTGTTCCACCTAACAGCTTCGGTTATCTGACAGTGAAGCCAAAAGCATTGCTCACAAGATTCCTAACTGCTGAGCGGCCCCGGGCATGTGCTCTGGTGAGAGGCTTCCAGACTCTCCCTGGAGAAGGGAAAGTTTAGTCTTCGGTAAGGCTGTATCGACATCCTTCCTGGTCCAGATGGATGCTGCTTTGTTTGTTGTGGCTGTGCCAAAGTCACTGGGCTTGATGTTCACCCACCCAAGTACTGTAATAGTCCTTGTCTATGGGAGGTGCCCCCTTTCACGTGTCTAGTCTAGATGTATGGTCAGAAGAATAATGTGCTGTTTTTAAACACACACACTCTCTCTCTCTCTCTCATCCTGTGTGTGTGTGTGTGTGTGTGTGTGTTTGTGTGTGTGTTTGTGTGTGTGTGTGTGTGTGTGTGTGTGTGAGGGTTGGGGTAGAGGAGCTATTTTGCATGTGATGTTACTAGGGGAGGCAGTTAGCTCAGCTAATGGGTTTTTCATTCAAGGCTCTCAATGGATAAGTGTCTTGAAGCAGCAGCATTGTCTGACAATGCTCTGTGGATTCCTTAGTGAAGCCGGCCTCCTGCAGCCAATAGCCCACTGGCGCATCCTTTTCTACAGCCTTCCTTAAATCTCCATTGGGGATATAGGTTTCCGAAATTCAGGTACTGCTGGCTTTGCTTAATGGGCTTGAGTTATTTAGTTTTGTTTTTTAAATTTTTATTTTATGTGTATGGGCGCCTCTGTATAGCACATGTGCCTCATGCCTGGAGAGGCCAGAAGAGTGTGTATAATCCTCTGGCATTGGAGTTAGAGATGGTTGTGGACCACCGTGTGGGCGCTAGAACTCAAGCCTGGGTCCTCTGGAAGGACAGCAAGTGGCCTTAACTACGAATCCATCTCTACAGCATAATTTTTTAAAATTTTATTCATTATGAATTTTGTGATACTAGGGATGAATCCAGAGGTCCCAGCATTCCAGAGAAGCTCTATCTTTGAGCTACATCCTAGCCCCTCCACTGACTTGATTATAATGTAATATTACATGCCATCTTCAAAAGTAGTCTCAAGTCCGTGTCCTTTTATGACAGAGAGTGACTGAATTTACAGTAAGATTGGTTTCCTTGGAAGCCTGAAAAACATACAAAAGGACTGTCACCAACCCCTATGGTTCCCAGAGATGACTTTAAATCCGAGTCCTTCAAGTTGTCAGACACCGGGTTTATTGCCTGCCACACTCTGGTCTCAGGACAGTCTGAGATGCTGTGCATTCCATGTGACTCCTCAGGCCCCCCCCATGGGCCTCTCTCGTTTATGTTGATGACATTACCTCCTGAATCTGGCGTGTAGTTCGGCTGTAACCTCTTCTTTCCCTCTTTCACCTGGGGCATCAGTTCTGCGTGGTGTGTGTGTGTGTGTGTGTGTGTGTGCAGAGATGCTGCCATTGCAATGCTCCACACATCACACTGTTGAATCCACAGGTATTTGGGGGTGGGGAGGTCCAGGCTTTTAAACTCCTGGTGATTCTGGCACCAAATTGTGAACAGTAAGGACTGGAAGGCAATTCAGGTTTCTGTTCTTCCTTTCCCTCTCCCCTGTCTTTCCTCCCCTTCTGAGAGCCTCTGGTACCCGATGGAACTCTTATAATGTTTGTCTTTTTTTTTAAAAAAAGTTATATTTTAAAAATTCCCCACCCTCAGAACATACATTGCAATTTAGTAGTGGAGATGTGATCAATTGTAATGAAGGAGCTAAAGCAACATATTGTTGTTCAGTTTGCAATCTTTTAAACCTAATTTCAGTTCAAAATCAGTCAATCAATCAATAACTAAAACGGTTCAAGCCAGAGTCACTGTGGATCACTTGCTTGTAATGTGCCAAGGAAGATTGAGGGTAATTTTATTTGCATGGCTTACTTTCACTTCATTTTAATTTAATTTAAATATTTATGTCTTTGTGGTGCTAGACACCAAACCCAGGCCTTGTGCTTGCTAGCCAGACACTTTGCTATTGAGCTAGTATGTACTCTACCCCTCAGCTCTTTTTAAATAATAGAACTTGGTACATTTTTTAAAAATTAACTTTTAGGAAAAAAGAATTTCTAGTGACATTACCACTATTGGAGTCAAAGAACACAGTCATCATTTAAAATAGAATTGATGTTTTCAGTAACTTCCCTAATATACGGGATAGAAAAAATGCTTTATTTTTTTATAGCTAATAAAAATAACAAAGTGATAACAATAGTAAGTTTCTAATCTTTAATTCTGGGACTTCTGTTCTTGTGTTTTTTATTGTTTTCTTTCTGGCTTCTGTATCAATGGCTGGTCTCCTACTATTACCAAAGGCTCTAGTTTCCTCCCTGTGTTACCAGATGTGGTCAGTGATATCCTTCACATAAGGAGCAGCGCAACTTCCTCCATCTTGGGAGTGGCTGCTGAGGATAGTAGATCCCCCACAGAAACCTACGTTGAGGTTACTCTTACAACTGAACCTTCTAAGCGAGGAAGCCCAGTTTAAATACTCTTGGCCTCACTTCATTTCCCTAGCCTTCCAACTCTTGCCAGCAGGCCAGAGAGCAGATCAAGAAGATGCTGATAATCTTGCTGGCTGTGTGATTCAGTTTACCCTCTAGAGGCTTTGGCCTTGGCCAAAGGGAGCACCATGAGTCTCTCAGGTTGGTTCATTGACTTCCAGAATTGGCAAGACCATCAATTAGAGTCAGGTGAGTCCCAGAGGTTCTGGGAGAATCTGAGCCCCCATTGAAACCAGTGCTCACCAAAGCTCTCCAGTAGGTTTCAGTAGCACACTGGACTTTGTTATATGCTGCCCGAATGCTCTCCTCAAAGGGGTCTACTTAACCATGTCTGTTTCTAGAAATCATTGCCATATGACTGGAACACTCATGGTGCTCAACATTTGCTCTAAGCCAAAACCTATTATTTAAATTCTTTGAACATTTTATTGAAGTAGTGATCTTTGTCTTGCAAGTAAAGAACTACTAAGACTACAGTGTTAAATAACTTGACCAAGTCCAGGAGAAATCAAGGGGTAACTGTGGGTATGACCAGCCCTGGGATTTGGAAATGAGAAAGTGCATTGCTTTCAGAGAATAGAAATATAATATTAAAGTTGACTAAACGTCAGACTACATATCTTTTTGGCATTGAAAACATTTTGGTAAAATACACATAACAAAGACTTTTCCATCTTGACCATTTTTTAAAGTATACAGGTCAGTGGGAGTGAATTTACCTTGTTCTATAGCTGTTACTATCATCTACAAAACCCTTTCTATCACCCCAAACTGAAACCTTGGTGCCCCTATCCAGTGACCTTTCTTCCTCCTCGGTTCTGAAAAGCCACCACAGGACCTCCTGTGAGAGGAACTGTCTAACAGTGATCTTCCATGTCTCGCTCATTTCACTTAGTGTAACGTCCTTAAGGTTCGTTCACATGACGCATGTACTGGAATTCCCTGTCTTCTTCATGATAAATAATATTCTGTTGTATGCCTATGGCACATGTTGCTTGCCTATTCACCTGTCAGTGAACATGGATGTTGCTTCTATTTTTGGTTACTGAGAATGATGTTACTACAGACGTGTGTGTGTGTGGGTGTTTGTTTAAATCATGGTGTGCCAGCCACTCTGAATAGTGTCAGTGGTCAGGCATTCAGAACTCTTTTGGCCTTGGCTCCATGACTACTGCGATTTATAGGAATGTGTCACCACACCCAGCCCCTCAGCTTCTCATGTGAAAGCAATTGTGGGTGCTATTGGGTTTTAATAACGTGTATGGCTAAAGCCTTTGCATGGGCTGACAGGTGGCGAGATGTGTTCAAATCTAGGTCTGTCTGAGTCTGTGTTCCGGCTTCTGCTCTAACGTTTAATTATTTACTGGCAGGTTTGCCCATTTTCTAAAGACAGCCTGCTCTCTGCTATCAGTGCAAGGGTCACACCTACTCTGCCAAGCACAAGAGCAGGTGAACAGGGCCTTCTCTTCCTCAAGGGACTCTACTCTCAGTGGGGAAGAAACGTGGTGTGATTGCTCGAACAGTTTTAGGGAATCGACTGGCGTCTCGTTTTTGTGTTGCTTTTGTTTTGACGCTGTAATCCGTATGGTGAGACGGGAGGGTTGAGGCACGATGAGGAACAGTGGGACTCAAAACCCTTTCCCTTCTCCATGTAGGTGGACAGCCCCACATTTTGTCTACAGATGCACTCACCTGACATTCTCCCCATCTCAGATGGAGATTCTCTTCTCTTTCTAGAGGGCTAAAGTGGGATTGTTTGGTTTGGCTCAGGACATTGGATAGAGTCTTGATTGGGAAAGACAGCAGCACCTTACTATGGTTTGCCTTTGGGGAAGAAATGGCGGCGGGGGGGGGGGGACCGTCATGGCAATAAATGAAGGCAAGGAATTTGTAGGGTTGCAGTGTGTGGCAGAGTCAGGTAGGAAAAGTCAGTGGTTTTCTGCCGTGTTGGAAAGTCAATCTATACTGACTAGAACTACGTGCTGCGTTTCCGAGCAGCTGCAAGGTATCTGTGGGGCACTTGCAGATGGTGGGGAGTATTGCTGCGATTGGAGTGTGCTACCTGACTGTACCCTAGAACTGGAACTCTGCAGCTCAGCATCTAGCACAGCACCACAGTTTTCTGTGAAGACATAGTTTTCTGGTCTTTCATGAATTCGGAACTCTTGGGTGAGCTCATGATGAAGGGTGGGACAGGGAGGGGACCCATGGATTAAATTATTATGAGTCAAGAGGGTGAGACAGAGGAGTACATTTAGTTTCAATTTTAGAAATAGTGGAATGTGGCTTTTTTTGCACCTGAGTGGCGAAAAGTAAAATTCCTGCATATTATACAAATAAACGAGTGATTGCATCAGACTGGTACAAATGTTTGAGAAAGCATAAGGTTCACAGAGAGCTTTAGGAGAGAGAAAGAAAGAAGGTCTCCTGGGAAGAAATGTCTAAGCCAAGAACAAACAGCATTAGCCAGAAGGCGGGTTTTGGGAAAGCAGAAGAATGTCCCAGACTTGGGGAATTAAAGGCACAAAGGCCCAGTGGTTGAAACGGTGTCGGGGGAAACCTAGGATGAGTGGACAAGGAGTTATAGAGAAAAAGGTTGGTGCATGGTCAGGTAAGATAGGAGCAGACCAGGAAGATTCCACACTGGGGAGGAAGTAAAGGGTTTAACTTCCTGAAGGCAATGAGGGAAATACGTGTGCGCAATGGAAATGTGTGGCAGGGCAAGAACTAGGGTTTGGAAAGGTCACTTGGCTTCCAAGGTGGCAAGAAGGGAGGCTCTGTCTGCTGACTTAGCAGCTGAAGGGAGGTGGGATTCTCGGAATTGGTGGAGCTGTGTTCTCTACACAGCTCCAAGAGAGGGTGTGCTCTGTATCTTTCTCCTAGTTTCTAGTGTTGCCAGCAGTCCTTGCTACAGCCTGGCTTGCTGAGGCATCATCCAGCCTTTGTCTTCGTCATCACACGGTGCTCTCCCTGTGTCTCGGTCTCCACATCTGCATGTGTCTCTTTCTCTTTGCATCTTGTTATGAGGCCAATGGACAGATTGGATTTAGGTTTTCCTGCCCCGGTGTGGCTTCATCTTAACCAGCTGTATCTATAAAGACTTCCTCCCACAAATAGTTATGTTCAGAGGTTTCGGGAAAGACAAGAATTGGTGGTGGGCTCTTGTCTACATGGAGTACATTTCATGGAAGCACACCAAAGCTGACTATGAATTACGGGACACCAGAAACCTGCCTCATCAGTAATTTCCCCTTGCTAAGGCTTCACTATGCAAATAGGGGCAAACACGCTCTAGAAGAATGCTCCCACAAGCTGTGTGGGAGTCGCAGAAGCCTGTCAGATCTTCTCTAATGAGAAGTCATGTTTTGTCAGATTGTCATCAGTGATTTTATAATTTGCTTATAAAACCGTTGACATGGAATGGCAGAACAATGACCCTTTCCACTTCCCTCCAGGTTTACATCGCCTGCAGAGCATCGGCCACGTGCAAACATATCTGGCTGCCTATCATCTGAACTTCATCTGGAGAAGCTTCTGCCAAGGTTCCAGGAATAGAAAGATTACAACCTGCGTATTCTCACTTCAGCACATGTTGTTTTCTCCATTGAGATAGCATGCATTACTGCTATGGCATAAGCTCTAAGTCTCCACGGATATGTCTAAGGAATAATGCTAAGCAAATATCCATGTCTGAAGAGGTGAAAGCAGCGAGGAAAGGACTGAGGTGTGTGGCCTGATTGCTACCCAGGGCCGTGGTAATGTCGTGGCCCCATTGGAACCTTGGTCTTGTGGCTCCTGATACTAACAAAGGCCGAGAGGATAGGGCTGTATAGAGCTGACCCCGCCCCTCACTGACTGCAACCCTAGGAAGAACTGGTCCTGCCCCTCACCAGTTGCATCATTTGGTAGAGTGGATCCTCCCGTCTCACTTGGGCAGCACAATAGAGCTGACCCTGTTCTTGGCGGCATGGGTGAGTTGGCCGTGAGGATGTGAAAATGGAGAACAGGTCCTGCTTGACTGCCATGTGGTGGTGTGGGTAAGGGAAGGATGCTCCCCCCCCCCACTCCACTTCCCTCTGACCCCTGCAGCAGGTGAGCGAGCTCTCCTTTCCCTTTATCAGCGGCAGCACTAGGGAAAGCCCGCTCTGCACCGCGTCTGGGTAACACAGAACAGATGGACAGGGTGCTGTGAGCCGCCCTGAGAACGTTAATATGGGAGATCTGGTCTCACCCCTCATCTCCCATATAGTGACAGGGATGGAGGAGAGATGCTCCCCCAATGCCCCCCCACCCCACCCCTCATTGCCTGTGGTGGGTGGGAGAGCTGGCCCTGAGGTCATAAGACTGCAGTGCTCAGTAGAGTGGCCCCTATACCTAGACTGGGCAACACAATAGGGCTGGCCCTTGTGGGGTAGGTGTGGGTGAGTTAGCCCTGAGGGAGCGAAAGCAGGAGAACCAGCCATGCCCCTTGCTCACTGCAGTTTAGATTGAGCTAGCCTGGGCAATGCTAGAGAGCTTACCCTGGTGGTAAGTACAGGGGAGAACTAGCAGCTGACCAACCCTGCAACTATCTAGGCCCAGAACTAGGGTTATGAGTTGGCCCATCCCAACATCCACCCCATCTATGATCTGCTGAACATGTGAAGGGCACATTCTGCAGATCCAAAGCTGCAGAATCCCCACAACACAGGGCAACAACAATATATCCAAGAGTAGTCCCAGTGATGGCCTAGTATCAATAACGTAGCAGAAACCAGCGGCCTTGAACCAGACCAATAACTCTTCCCAACGAACACTTGCACATAAAGAGATATGGATAAAAGGGTGAACTCTGTGACCCACCCTGTCACACTGCAGCTTCCCTACCAAGATTTTTCTTTTCTTTCTTCCTTCTTTCCTTCCTTTCTTCCTTCCTCTCTCCCTCCCTCCCTCTTCCTCCCTTTCTCTTTCTCTCTCCCTCCCTCCCTCCCTCCAACACCTTCTCTCTCTCTCTCTCTCTCTCTCTCTCTCTCTCTCTCTCTCTCTCTTCCTTTCCTCTTAAATTTTGTTTTATTGGGGGGATTGCAAGGGCAAAGGGTGGAAACAAAGGGACAGGGAGATGAATGGGATTGAGATGCATGAAATTCAAGCCTCAAAGAATAAATAAAAAGAAAGTTAAAAAATATCCACACCAACTTTTAGGAAATCCCAAATATAAAGTTTGAGTGTTCAATTCTTTTAGGTAGAGAAAATATTCTTACTTTAATTTTGAAGTCAAAATCTGTTTATATTTTGGAAGTTTATTAGAAAATTCAAAGATAAAGGTTATATTTGTATCATTAAAAGATAGTTTTAAATATTGACCAAAATTATAAAACTGGGACTCTTAGCAACCAATTTCATTTCTGCATTGTATCATACTTAGTATATGATAGCCCTTTCCTGTGTGATTTGCAGTGTTATGCCTCACTATCTATAAAAGAAATACATCTTTCTATGTATTATTTGATAAGAAATTTAATATTTTTCTTGTCTTTAGTGTGGAGTAGAATTGTGAGTTTTATTGTTTACTCTTGAATTTTGACCATGTCTTTTATAATCATGCCTCTTTTGGAGGCCACACATAGAAAAGAATTCACTGAAGGGTCTAGGCCGTTTTCCTGCTCTTCCAAGAAAACTCTTCTGGGTCCCGCCAATCACAGCTTCTGTAATTAGATTTTGTATTTTGTCAGATTGCCATCGGTGCTCTTTTCCTATTTTCTTGTAAAATTATTGAATTAGAATGGGGGAACAATGACCCTTTCTCCTTCTCCCCAGATTTATATTACCCTTTGGCAAGAGCAGTCAACCACATGCAGATCTCCCTATCTGTCTGTCAGCTGGTTTCCCGCATGCCTGGTGGAGTAGTTGAAGTCAGTTTGTTTACTTTCTTCTTTTCGCTTCCCGTGTTAGAAACTAAGTATGGAGGGCACCGTGTCAAAAATGAAGGGAGATTTATTGTGCCTAATTTGTTGACAAATTCATTATAGGATCCGTTGGAACACATGGCCACATCTTTTCTTTTTAGGCACCAGAAAAACATTTGGCAGTTTTAGAATTTTGGCCAGGGTTAACATTACCAATGCATGCTTTATGGATATAATAACAACCCACATACCACCATTTTATCAAATGTCTACTCTGTACCAGGAACCATGCTATCAGCTGGTCCATATGCTCTCATTTATTCTCCTCAAGCCTGAGGTCAGTTTTATTCCCCCATGAAGAATGAAGGCCACAGTTGCTCCTTTCCATATCCTTGAGACTTTCAAGCAAAGAGCCAGTGTCAAACTCAAGACTATCTGGTTCATTAGCCACGCTCCTGACTTCAGCTCTGATAGCTTGTGAAATCCTTCACAAAATGCCATCATTGTGTTTTCCCAAGTTTTACTCCATGTGCTTGCCTTCTCTAAGAACTGTGCCTTAGTTTTATTTTTATCTTCAGTGCTGTGCCTTGTATTCCATAGCAGGGTTCTCCATAAGTTCTTGAATAAATGGGTTTTAAACACCCTTCTCCTTTCCCTTTGTATTCTTATGTGTAGAGTTAGGAGACTGTTTTGACCAGTCTTCTCTAACACCTGTCTTCTTGCCCATGACAGTTACATACAGTCACTCAGTAATGTCCAGCAGCCATGCTCCTTATAATATTCCCCCTCATCTATGATTTAAGGAAAGCCTTGGATTTCAACTTTTGCAGTCTGATGACTGTCTCAAAGGCCAAGAACTTAAAGTCCAATGGAAAATGAGTAGCCTTCTTTTTGCTTTTACCAATTAATATTTTATCAACTGCTAAACACAAACTTTAGATCACTGTATTTTCATCTTTAAACACAAATTAGTGCTCTTTTAAAAAAGATAGTGCTCTTTTAGTTCTTTTCAATTTCATATAGTTTTTCCTTTTACCAAACATAGATTCTTTTCTCATAAATATAATCTGAATAGTTTCCCCTTCTTCTACTCCTTCCAGTTCCTCCCCAGCTCACCTCCAATCTGGATCCCCTCTCTTTCTATCTCTCATTAGAAGAGAACAATAAAACATAACAAAATATCGTAAGATGAAACAAAAACTATCATATCCAAGTTGGACAAGGCAAGCCAACAAACAGAAAAATGAAACAGTCACAAGAAAAGGTACAAGAATCAGAGATCCACTAGTTCTTACATTCAGGAGTCTCAGAAAACTACTAAGCTGAAAGCTACGATGTATACGCAGGTGACCTGGTGCAGACCCGTGTAGGCCGTGTTTGCTGCTTCAGTCTCTGAGTTCTTATAAGTTTTTCTCAGTTGATTTAGAGGGCACTGTTTCCTTGGTGTCTTCTGTCACCTCTGTCTTCCCAGTTTTCTCTGCCACCTCTTCTACAGGGTTCCCTGAGCTCTGAGGGGAGGGATTTGATGGAGACATCTTATCTAGAGCTGTGTGTCCCAAGGTCTCCCTTGCAGCATGATGTCTGGCTGTAGGTCTCTGTACTTGCTCCCATCTGTAGGAGGAAACCACTCTGATGGTGGTTGAATAAGGCACCAATCTATGAGTATAGCAGACTATCATTAGGAGTCATTTTATTGTTACTATTTTTAAAAATCAGTGTTGATGGAGGTTTCCTGTCCTGCCTGATCCCGCAGCCATTCAGTCCAAAAGAAATACTCAGAGGTCTACATTAATCATAAACTGGTTAGCCTAATAGCTCAGGCTTCTTATTAACTCTTATAACATATTAGCCCATAATTCTTGTTAGCCACGTGACATCTTGCATCCTCTGCATCTGGGTGATGACTGCAGACTGTGTCTTTCCTCTTCCCAGAATTCTCCTGTTCTTGTTGCCCCATCTCTACTTCCTGCCTGGCTACTGACCAATCAACATTTTATTAAACAAGTACAAGAAACAAATCTTTACAGGGTAAAACCATTGTTCCATAGCATGGATATTTATCTTTGTTTAGAGTATTGGTTACAAGATGTTATGGATAATGGACTGGACAGAAAGCTAAACAAAATATATTAGATTCAGAGTTCTTGTTTTTTTTAAAAAAAAAAAGCCGGGGTGGGGGGAAGGCAGAGCTATGGGACAATGGTTTTACCCTGTAAAGATTTGTTTCTTGTACTTCTTTAATAAAATGCTGATTGCCCAGTAGCCAGGCAGGAAGTAGAAGTAGGGCCACAAGAACAGGACAGTTCTGGAAGAGGAAAAGTCAGTCTGCAGTCATCACCCAGACATAGAGGACACAGATGAGAATGCCTTGCTGATGAAAGGTACCAAGCCATGTGGCTAACACAGACAAGAATTATAGGTTAACATCTTACGCCTGTCAGAATGGCTAAAATCAAAAACACCAATGATAGCCTATGCTGGAGAGGATGTGGAGTAAGGGGAACACTCATCCTTTGCTGGTGGGAATGCAAACTTTTACAACCACTTTGGAAATCAGTGTGGCGGTTTCTCAGGAAATTGGGAATCAACCTACCTCAGGATCCAGCAATACCACTCTTGGGAATATACCCAAGAGATGCCCAATCATACTACAAAAGCATTTGTGCAACTATGTTCATAGCAGCATTATTTGTAATAGCCAGAACCTGGAAACAACCTATGTGCCCCTCAATGGAAG
>PVIU01021991.1:0-30915 GCA_004026605.1 Ondatra zibethicus | reverse complement strand
TTGGATTTGTTGTTTTCTTTGATCAATGAGTTTATTTTCTCTATAGTATCTTCAGCGTCTGAGATTCTTTGTTCTATCTCTTGTAGTCTGTTGGTTATACTTGTCTCTGCAGTTCCTGATCATTTACCCAGATTTTCCATCTCCAGCCTTCCCTCCATTTGTGTTTTCTTCATTGTGTCCATTTCAGTTTTTATGTCTTGAACTTTTCCATTACCTGTTTGATTGCTTTTTCTTGGTTTTCTAGGGTATCTTTGAGGAATTTATTCATTTCTTCTAACTTTTTGTTAGTTTTCTCATCCCTTTCTTCAAAGGTGTTTTTCACCTCTTCTTTAAAGTTCTCTATCACTTTCATAAAGTTACGTTTAAAGTCGATTTCTTCTACTTCTTCTGGGTTAGTTTACACAGGTTTTCCTGTTGAGTACTTGTTGGTTTCTGGTGTTATCATGTTGCTTGTCAGGTTGTTGGAGGAATTCTTGGATTGACGCCTACCCATCTCTTCCTTTGATTTCAGTCAGGGGAGTCTCAGCGCGTGGAGACCTCCCGGGAAGGCTTGTACACCCTCAACCCTCTGGATAGCTGATCTCAGTGCAGGAAGAGGAAGTCCCATCTGGACTTCTGATCCTTCTGGACCTCCAGTTTCAGCACAGGAAAAGAGAGTCCTGGTGTTCCAAGGACCCACAGAGGAAAGGGCAAACTTGCAGGGCATGGGGGGTACAGGGTTGTATGGAACAAAGAGTCCCTCGGGGACCTTACTGTCAGGCACCCACAACCCACAACCTTACCAGTCTGCACCTCCGATCTCAGCACAGGAAGAGAAATACCTGGGGTTCCAAGGCCCCACAGAGGAAAGGGCAATCTTGCTGGTGGGGGGAGGGGTGCAGGGTCTTGTGGAACAAAGAGGCCCGCCGTGACCTTACTGCCAGGAGAGCACAACCTTACCAGTCTGTGCCTCTGATCTCAGCACAGGAAGAGAGAGTGCTGGGGTTCCAAAGCCCCACAGAGGAAAGGGTGATCTTGCGGGGGGAGGGGGGTGCAGGGTCGTGTGGAACAAAGAGGCCTGTAGGGACCTTATTGCCAGGAGCGCACAACCTTACCAGTGTGTGCCTCCGATCTCAGCACAGGAAGAGAGCTGATACTGAGGTCTTTATGATGAGGGCTTTCTCTTAAATTGTTAGCACCACCTGAAAGCAGGATATTCTATTTTTCGAGCTGGCTTCTGCCAGCAGAGTTTGTTCTCTGTGCATTCTGTAACTACTCTGCACTGATATTAAAAACGAAATCACAACTTTTCATGAGTCTAGATGAAAGTTCATACCTAAGACGTGGTGATTGTTTAATTTGGGGGTTTGAATGCTGTATTTATTCAGACATTTCCCTAGTTAGTTATGCAGAAATGTCTGTCTCTCATTCTTGCTCCTTCTCTTTCCTTTTGTCTTACCTTCTGCTATTTATCTACCAACACAGGATCAAAAAAATATAAGGTCTGAAAACAGGAACGAAGAAAAAATGAAAATTATATCAGTTCAAGTTTGAGTTCACCTTTAATTACCGATTCACATCTTTTAAACATTATCGAAGCAGAATGCCACCTTAAAGATTGTTGTCTCAAACTTTCATCTGTTCAGAAGCCCTTCAGGATGACCCTTTCCTGACAATATTATGGCAGATGGCTGAAACACATTGAGCATCTACAAATAAGATTCCATCATGTATCCTTTTCATTCTTCTGAGTTAATCTTCATGATGAACCAACAAATCATTACTTCATGCATAGAGAGTTGTCCAACACCATTTAACATGTATGTGATAAAGATGATGTCAACCCAGGCCCTACCCTCAAATGGAATCATGAAAAGCTTAGATTTTCTTCAAACATCTTAACCCGCCACTCACAAACCTTATTTTGATTATGTTCTCAGTTCTCTTCAGTTTTCTTTGCTTCCACCACCTATAAACTTGATTAAAACTAATCTATTAGCTATAACTCAAGTAGTTTGCATATATTCTGAACTGAACCAAAGAACTTTCCTAACTGCTAAAAGACATTTAGTTTTTATTTATGTGTGTCCATATGTGCCTTTGAGAGGGGATTTGCATGTGTGAATACAGGTGCCCATTGGGGCCAGAGGAGGGTATCAGCCACTCTGGAGCTGGAGTTATAAGCAGTTGTGAGCCAGCCAGTGTGAGTGCTCTGGTCCGTATTCTGGCCATTTTGAGGTAGTAAGTGTGATTAACCTCTGAGCTATTTCCCCAGCCCCATTCTAGTTTTTCTAAACTTTAGTTTTATTTATGTAAAATGAATACACTATAACTGATTAATTTACAGGTATTTGTAAAATTCAGATAACTTTATAAAAAGTTCTAATACAGTCCAAACTTACAGTAATTTTTCATTTTGTATTTGTTGTCATTTTATAATCATTACTGTTACATACTTAAGAGGGTTAAATGGAAATGTATATAGATCTATTTTAAAATTAAATAATAGAAATGTATCATGAAATGTATATTTGGGCCTATTATGTATTCATGAGTATACTTTAATCCTATTGTGGAGGGTTCCTTGAACATGTATATACTGAGGTGGTGCTATGTTATATAGGTACCTTCTAAGGGAAATCTTTGGAGTTTGGAAATTCATTACAATTAGTTTTCACTATGATATCATCTTGTATGTTTATTGATGAGTAAAATGAGTATAATGTTAGCTAAATTTTCATCATATTTATAAGATATTTTGAATTTTAAACAAAAAATCAAATTTATTTCCTTCCTTCCTCCTTCCGTCTCTATCCCTCCTTCCTTCTTACCCTCCCTTCTTTCTTTCTTTGTAGGAGACAGGATCTTTCTATGGAGTCATGGCAGTCCTAGGAAGCACTGTGTAGACCAGGCTGCCCTTGCACTCACAGATATACATGTGCCTCTGCTTCAGAGTAGATTAAAGGTGTACACCACCACACCTTGCCTAATTTGGAATTTTTATTATTATGTTTAGCTTTAAGGCATTGAAAAAATTGACGGTTTTAGTAGTATTCTTATTCTTACTATTTTATATTTTCAGTTTTCCACATTGTGAATGTTAAAACATGAAGCACTTACTTACAAATACAGGAAACATAAAAATACATTAAGTTATTAAAAAGCTTAGTGGAGCCAGATGTTGAGATAAATTTGGCTGGACATTGAAGTCATAAGGATCAAAAGCAGAAGTTATGACACAGAAAGGGCAATCAGAGGACTGTCCTATCTCACTGATGTGTCAATGCAGCCCATAGACTATGGACCTGCCAATAATATATCACTGAAACATCTATTCTTAGTATACTTTTATCACTGTGAGGGAAGATGCCTGCTAAGATAGATATGTATATTTTGCAGTCGACTCCCATTGATAATGAATACTTTTGATCATCAATTGCAGGACATAAGCCTCATTCCCCATTTAAATGTTATTTGAAAATAGTATATAAACAGATTTTTTTTAGATGTTTTATTATTTCAGTCTGGGTCATGAAGGCTTAGCATATGTGTATTTGTGTGTGTGTGTGTGTGTGTGTGTGTGTATGAAAATGTAACTTCAGCACCAAGGGATCCATTGTCTCTTGCTTCCACAGAATCTTACACTCCTCTGCACATATCCACGTGCAGAAGCACACACAATTTTAATTATAGTATATATAATTAAAATAACACAAATACATTTTTTTGTAAAGCCAATAAGGTGGGGGGCAAAGATAAAATTCCATGGGTAAAATATTTGCCTCTCAAGCATAATGATCTGAGTTGATTCCCAGGATACACTGTAGAGGAGGAGAATTGGCTTTGAAAGTTCTTCTCTGACCTCCTTATATTTCCTATAGCATGCAAACACACACACACACACACACACACACACTTAAAATTATAAAAAGAAGCCCATAGAACTAGTAGGTCAGCTCTTCAGATCATGTGCTAGCATATGTAATCTTCAACTTCCAAAAGCAACAAGTTTGGAGTGGGAACCATCTATCCAATTCACTCTTCCATCACCTCTGGATCCCAAAACAGTAATTACCCCATCACTTCTATGAGATCATGTATCAGACAGCTTTCCAAGTGGCTCTGGACATGCTCTCTAAGACGTTTGACTGTGACTGTATGCCACCAGTGGACTCTCCTGATTGATGTCATTTATTTCCTTCAGTTTTTCTACTGATGTTTTGATCTTCTGGCATTACCTTGGGTGTGTAAAACAAAAAGAGATTTTGCTGTCCTGTTTGCCCATTCCCAGCCGTTTCATCCATCCTCTCTCACTTGATGGGAGTATATTGGAGTCAAGAGTGCTCTCAGCATTGCAGCCATTGCATTCTAGGAACACAGTGATATCAGACCAGTGAATTCAAAAAGAATAGTGAGTATGTGCACCTTTAGCTCCAACATTAAAGCCATAGAGCCTGGTGCATCATTTGAATTTGAGGCCAGTCAGGATTACATAGTGAGAACTCATTTCCAAAATGCAAACAAACAAACAGAAACAAAAGGAAAAAAATTAGAAAATTTGAGTTAAAGACTATAGGTTCATAGGTGACATATCAGATAATATAACTTCTCTCAAGATTCACCTTTGATGTCCTTGTTAATTTTATATTAAACAAATCATGGAAGGGAATTTAAATTTTATCAGTCATAAAAAATAAATTCCATTCAAGCTTTTGGAGTATCATTATTGGGAGATATGGAAGGATACAGAAAAATGTACAAAAACCAGGATGTTTCATAAGAATGAAACTTTCCTAGTTTGACGAAAAATATAAACCCACAGCCCCACAAAACATAACACATCACACTAAACACGGCAATTCTCCAGATGCTGAGAAATGGTGGTGGAGATGGTGGTGGAGATGGTGGTGGAGATGGTGGGGGAGGGCACGCTCGGTTCTCAGCCAGATTAAAGGTCGCATTGTGAGCTGTGGAACAAAAATAACGCTCGGCAATATTGATGCAGAGTCAAGAGAAATAGAATAATATTGACAACTTCCCAGTAAAGACTGTTATCCTAGAATTTTGGGTAACACAAAGATTCTTCACAATTATGGAACAGTATATATTTTCAGGAGAACCCAACGCCACCAAATGTGTGAACAGCAAAACAGAATGGCACAGCTACACCTTTCTCCTCCAAATACAGATTCTTTTTTTTTAAATTAATGTTTTTTCAAAAGAAAACAAATTACCTTTTTTCATTTTATATATACTGATCCAAGATCCAACTCCTTTCCCTCCTCCCTTTGCATCCCACCACCCATCCATTCATCGGAGACAGTAAGGCACATTGCTTTTGGGAAGGTCAAAGCCAGTACAAGCAGTAGGGAAAAATCCTGGTGCTACTGCCAGTGGCCTCTCAGTCTACCCCAGCCATGCAAGTGTCATCCACATTCAGAGGGACTAGTTTGGACCTATGCTTGTTCCTTCCCTGTCCATCTGGATTTGGTGAGCTCCCATTAGCTCAGGTACACTGTTTCAGTGGGTGTACCTATCATGGTCTTGACCTCTTTGCTCATATTCTCAGTTCTCCCACTCTTCAGCTGCACTTTGGGAGCTCAACTAAGACCCTAAGCAATAGAAGAGAGGCTGCCTGAACTGGCCTTGCCCTGTAGTCAGACTTATGAATATCTTAAATATTACCATAGAACCTTCATCTAGCAACTGATGGAAACAGAGACAGAGACCCGCATAGGAGCACTGGATTGACCTCCCAAATATACCCTCATCATCAAGTTCGAATTCTCATTCTTGATTTGAATGAGTGTGGATTTGCCCATGGTATTACTGTCAATTTTTTTTTTGGTTTTTCGAGACAGGGAGCTTTGAAGCCTGTCCTGGAACTGGCCTCACACTCACAGAGATCTGCCTGCCTCTGCCTCCTGAGTGCTGGATTTAAAGGCATGTACCATTGCTGCCTGGCCACATTATTTATAATTTAAGTATGTTGAATACCTACTAATTTGAAGCTCACTGCTTGGAAATGTGCTTTATATCTAACAGGGAGCTCTCAGGTTAGTTACCATACAGGGAACTCAGTCTATAACGGGTGTCTTTGTCCCCAAATTAGTGAATAGTTAATAATTTTGAAAATTTATTTCAGACTATTAGTCCAATTAAGACTCCCATGTTTTACCTCATAACTTGAGACACTTTTACTATTATCTGTCTATCTATCTATCTGCAGTAAAACTAGAATTATACTAATTGCAATTATAATTGCTTTGTATAAAACAATAAAAAAGTGATTTTAAGTACTTTTCCCTGCAACATTTACTGAACCTCTTTAAAGAGTTCTTTCAAATGTGAAATATGAGATTCAGATTCACTGGAAAGATTTGAATAATTTTTAGTGTAATTTATTATAAATTATTTTTAACATTTGAAGCAATATATGCCAGTACAATAAATATGCTAAATGTTTATGTATTCCTTCAACTGTCATTTATTTTAAATGATTTTTTTCATCAAACAATATATATTACATATAATTTTTATATGACTATATGTTTATTTATTTATAACAGGTACATCTGCAGAAGAACTGCATAGTTAATTCTAAAGTGAATTCAGAAGTTTTATTTACGATATCAGGTTGTATACAAATCTACTCCCTGTACTTTCATTCATCGAAATATAGAACTTTTTTTTAATTTCAAATGCATTGTGTCATGTAAACATCACATAAAGTGTGAAAAGTAGCTCATTTCATCTGTTCAGGCAGTTCTCCTCGGAAGATTTTACTGTCAGCCAAAATGGAAACAGCTTAACGTGATAAACGATTCTGAGAATTGAGTCTGTCCACCACAGGAAACTTGATAAATTCATGAACTCTTATGTGTATGTACTCTGATTGCTGTGAGATTTTTGACACTATCAAGTACAGCTTCAAAGATTTCCTCCAATTCAGAAAGCTATATTTTATGAAAAGGAATCTGGATTTATTTACTTTTTATTTTGAAGGAAAGATGTTGCTTTATATTCTGTTTCCCAGGTAAGTATTTAGGTGAGCTAGCTGCACATAGTTGTTAGCTATGGTCTCTCCCACCATGTAGTGCATACTTGAGTAATCTAATAATCTATTTGTTATCTCAAACAATACATTTTTATATCTATTTTCCCCAAAGCTATTCAGTTCCCACATGTACAGATAAAATTCAAAACAATTCCAATAAAAGAAGGAAAATAGCATGCACACACGCACACACACACGCACACACACACACACACACACACACACACACACACACATCTATTGTGTATGTTATGAACCTCCTGGCATGTGTGCTTGAAATTGAACTCAGGTTTTTAGGTGCTTTTAATCACTGATTCATCACTCCAGATCCTTTATGGGCTTTAAGGAGCAGGTATTGGTGGTGAACTTTGTTCAACCTAGAGATGACTGAAATATCAGTTTCCAACATGAGTTACAGTTCCAAAGAATCAGTCTGTGTGTATCCTGTCGGTCACTTAATCTCACCCAAGTGTGAATAGTAATAATAATACAAAACCAGTATTGTGCTAGGAGTGATGAGCTTGCCCAAGAGAAACATGCAGCACTTAGACAGCTGTGTAGACACTAGTGCTAGAAGTGTTTAGGGCACCTCATTAGCCCCATGTGAGGAGAAGTTCTGAGGAAACTGGAGGAAAAGGGACCTGGAGATTGTACAGATCAGATCTGGTGGGGCTCTACCAACACTCCCATTCTGTGTCACACTCAGCTCCAGGAGCTCCCAGGCAGCTGAGAGAGCCTTCTCTTTGGAAGACAAATTAGAGTCCTCTTCTGAGGCTTAGGCTTCCTGTTTGACTCAGGGTGACATTTCCCACATCTACAGACAGGACTGCTCTCTCTTTCCAGCACGGTTGCTATCATTAGTGGGCAATACTCTGATGTAAGGGATGGCCCTGTGCATTTGAAGATAGCATTTCCCTGGGTACCATTCAGTAGACACAAGGAGAACCCTTAAGTCATTCTCTATATTAACAACCACACTATAACCACACATTTCTGAATGCTATCTGGAGAAGAAAAATCTTGCTTGGCTGAGGAGTACTATTTTAATGTTCATTTGGTTTTATTAATACTGTTCCAACTTATGTTTCCCCCACTATCTCTGTGGATTTGAAAAGCTCTATCCTTTTTTTAATTTTTACTGCTTTCCAGGCCCAGCCCATAGGAACCTTGGATATCACTTAACCATTCTGTATAACACAAAGTGAATCTAAGTTCCTTTCATGCCATGATAATTAGTGTTCTAGATGTCCTACTACTTTTATGGGTATGGCTTTGTTGTAAGGAATTGACCCCAGCTACTAGAAACTCACAGATTAGACCTAGGTACCTCCACTGAGTTGCAGACTTTCATATTCATCTGTGATCTTGACAGTTGTACTAAGGAAACCCAGAATGTCAAAGGTAGTGCTATCGCTGTGATGAAACACCATGCCAAGGCAGCCTTTAGAAAGAAGGGTTCATTTCTGCCTTAAGGGACAGAGCGTTAGAAGACATGATGGCAGACCAAAGGCATGGTGGCTGGAGCAGCAGCTAAGAGTTGCTCACATCTCAAACTCCAAGCAGGAGGCAGACAGCTAACTCAAAATGACACAGGTCTTTTAAAACCTCGCTGACTGTCCCCATTGACATACTTCTTCCAGAAGGCCACAGCTCTTAGTCTTCACCAAACAGCCAACAACTGTGGACCAAGTCTTCAAATGCCCGAGACTTCAGAGGGGCATTTCACTCAATCACCTTAGGTAGTGTTCCAAATGCAATCACGCAAGCTCAGTTGCTCTGAAACATTGGTGTTCTTCCTGAGTTCTTCATCCAGCTGTGCTAAAACTAAGAGACTTCTTTAACCCTTTCACTTCTGCACCCACGCCATCTATATAAGATTAGCCAGTCAGCTAAACCTTCTAAATATCCTATAAGTAAGTTGAAAATTTCCTTGTAACCTTCGAGTCAGATTCACATCATCTGGAAGATTCTAACATTTGTTAATAGAACTTTATCAGCATTGGTTTTATAGTCCTTCTCAATTCTGCAGCCAGAGATGTAGGAAACCACAGCAGTTCCAATAATAACTACTGAAGTGTATTGGATGACATCCAATTCCTCTTAGGACAAAGTAAAAAATCTTTAGATATATCTTAAAGAAGCTCTCCGGAACTCTCTGCCTGTCTACTACTCAGTCTAGTTACACTGACTGGTTTTTTTTTTTTTTTTTTTTTTGACCAAATACTTCTTTTTGCAAACTCGCATGCTTGCTAGGTTTTCTCTAGGCACATCACTGCCTGTGTCAACTCTTTTCTCTTTCCAGAAACTGTACACAATGCACTTACTGTCAACTCACCTACCCATCTCAGGCAGGATGTTATTTTCTAGAGAGTATTTTCATAAAAAAGAAGCTACATCAGCACCTTTTCTTTTCAAAAGAGCATAAAACAGCACTTTGGGCAAGTTTGTGAAGGTAAGGTTATCTGTATAGCAATTTAGTTCATAATTATTTCTGTAATCATTCAATGGATTCTATGACAAGTTCATCTGAATCATCTTTAGATAAATTTTCTGTTATAGTGGCACATAATTTATTGGATGATGAAGTCATATAACATAGATGAATGGATGCTGGAATCCTAGCAAAAGCAGGATAACTGAGATACGCCTTCCAAAGAAGCAATTATGGTTGTGATATATGTAGAATTATCTGGTGTAGTCTAAAGAAACGACAGATCTGCATGCTTTTGTGCTGTTTGCTGCTCCTGATGTCATTCTTCTGAGGTGTGTTATTAAAGAACAGCATGAAAACATGTAAAATTCTGCTATTACATGCTTCCAACACAGAGGCCTTCTTTAGTTCCCATTAGGAGTTACTTCTGCTTCTTTCCTTGGGGTTGAATTGGCTTCAGATCTTTAGAAAGATGCAGCCCGTTAGTGAGGAACTACTCATAATACTCCATCTGCTCCTTCCTCAGTCTCTCCCCATGTCCTAGCAAGGAAATATAGTTAGATGCCACAAAATGATCGGACTTGTGTTTGTTTTATCCTTACCAATATTGGAATATTCCTACCTACCTTCTGTAGCTCTGCTTTTCTTCATGACTCCTTTCCTACCACTCCAATCTTATTTTAAGAAGTAAACTCATGCCTTAGTGGATTCTTCCCATTCCAAAAGATAAAAATTGTTAATTTCCCCCTCTGAAATACCTGCTTTTATAATGCTTTGTGTTGTTTTATTTTTGGTAGAAAGACAGGGCATAAGTGTGTGATATGTTGAAATTGCTGCGATTTGAAGAGAAGAGAGTGAGATAACAACCATGTGACAGCACAGCAGTGTCCCAGTGCTCCGGTAGACAGTTGCCGTCACCACCAGAACCTGAGTCTTTACACTTCTAACAGATGAATTTATTTTCACCCCTGAATTCCACATACTTGGAAGTTCCCAATAACCTCCAAATTGCCAAGTCCCATGCCAGACTCCCTACCTTTTTTAACCTCCTCTATTTCCATTGATGGTGATGGATGACTTCCTTCTTGGAAATGTCTGTTTTATGACTGGGTTCTTCTGTATCATTTTTCACTGTTATCTGGAAGCCCATTTTCTGTTTTATTGGATCTTATCCTCTTCTTTCCTCAACCCCCAAATGATTATTTTTTTTCACAGATTGTGTTTCCTTTATTTCTGTTTTCCTTGCATCAGTTTCTTTAACTCATTCTGTTTCTACTGCCTTCCAGTACTGGGGAATTGTTTCAGAGGTTGCCGCCATCTATTTCCTCTTTCTAATAAACATACACAGGCAGTTTTCCTCAAACTTTAAGTACATTGTTTCCCAACAACTATCCTATACTTCCAGGCACAGCTATTCCTAATTACATTGTTTCTGAAAGGAAAGAACTAGTTTCTGAGGCAAAGATATTTGGGGGTATGTAACTTACTTCTCCCCTGCAGGCAGCCAGTAAATCCTGGTGATTCTGTTTTCACAGTGTTATTTATGTATTCCACCCACACTTTATATGTGTTTTTTAGAGTTTCGTTATCTTTCATGTACACGGATACTCTGTGTACAAATAGCTCAGTAATTGACTCCCTTACTTTCACTCTTTTGCTCATTTTAATCCATCCTAGCATGCAAATCAGATAAATTTTGCTAAAATAGATCTTGAGAACACCAATGCTATTGCTTTACACAGAGAAAAAGAATATTCGTTAATGATTCCCCTTGTCACTGATGAAAGTACAGAATCCTTGGCACAGTAAACAAAGCTTCCAGCTAATGCTCCTTTCTCATTTACCCTCAGCCTATTGTACATGCCCTTTGCTTCCTATTGCACTCCTCCCAGTCTGTGCACACATTCTGCCCCGTGAGCCGTGCTTATCAATCTCTGACTTTAATGTCTATCTTAAGAAGTGTCAGTAAATCCATTTTATCACCGAACTGCAAGGCCCTGAGTGGAAAAATTAATAACTTTCCCTTCAATGTTCTGAACCCCTGCTTTGTGGCACTGACTGTAATACTGTATTGAGTTATTGTATAATTATCTATCTCTCTAACTAAGCTGTAAAGTTTTGAAGGTTGAAAATAATATTTACTCATATTTGAATTTCAATTACTATCCAGCTTGATATCTGTCACAGAGCAGTCATTTAATAAATATTTTAGAAATGTATTTAGCTAGGTATGTGGATGCCGTAATCTAGTTTATTAAAACCAGGTTTCTGGTGCTTATAATTGGATTTATTAACTAAAAGTGACATCTTTTGCTGGTATATATTAAGAAGGAACTGCTAAAAGATTTGATAAATCTTCTAATAATGTATTTGGATTTATTTAGTTTTTTTGAGACAGAGTTTCATGTAGCCTGGATAGCTGATGCTAGCCTTGAACTCCTTATATCCCTTTGTCTACCTTCAAAGTTGTTAAAAGGTGTGCACTAATGTGCCTGACAGTTAATGTTTTCTTAGAGGATAATTTTAATTATATAACCTATCATTTATCAACTCTTCATTATGCTCTGATCTTATATGTTAACTTATTTAATGAGAATGACACTAAGAGAGATGCATTATAATCTTTTTCACATATTGGGAACTCTAAATACAAAGACATTTTGGAACAAATTCATCGTTGTGGCTTAAATGTTCCCACTTCACCAAGCTTCTCACCTTAGAATTAACTTTCACGGTGATGACAGTAAGAAGCAGTGCTGAGGTGGCTATAGGGAATGAGGGCTCTTATAAAAAGACCAGGTAGAGTAATTCAGTTACTGAAGTTGTTCTTTTCATCTTCGCTGCCTGTATTCCACAAGTAGACAAACAAGTTGCCATGCTAGACTCATAAAGCAAGCTCTTGCCAAACAGCAAACCTTCTCACACCTTGAGCCCAGACTTCCTTACCTCTGGAACTGTAAAAAAAAT
This sequence comes from Ondatra zibethicus, assembly GCA_004026605.1. Taxonomy (NCBI): domain Eukaryota; kingdom Metazoa; phylum Chordata; class Mammalia; order Rodentia; family Cricetidae; genus Ondatra; species Ondatra zibethicus. The sequence goes on along the minus strand of PVIU01021991.1, from coordinate 18,481 downwards.
TTTCACAATTTACGAATCTATCAGTTTGTTGTATTTTGCTATAAAATCTAATACGGACTAAGACATCTTTCATGTCAGCATCAGTTAACTAGATTTAGGTTTCAAACCTATCTAAGTATAAAAGTGTTGTATTAAATCTAGGAGACTTGTCATTAGCTTGCCTTAAGCAACTGCTATTTTTGACATGTAAGGTAGACCCACCAATAAAATGCACTTTTCCTTCATTTAAATGTTGCAGTGAGGTGGGTTATGAACCTAAAATACTTGTGTCAATTGTTTCATGGAAGTCAAGCTCTCTTCTAGTACCTGACTTCACAAATTATTATGTTGGGAGCTGTAGATCCCTGGGCCTCTGACTTTCTTTGCCTGCCTCAGACACTTTGCCTGCTGGAGTGAACTCAGCACCTGTGCATGCAGCTGCTCTGAGCCTGATGAATCTGCAGCTGAAAGATCCCGAGAGCTGGGCATGGCTAGGATTCCTATATAAGCTTCCCCTGAGCACAATAAAGTTGGCATTGGCATTCTTGTATCAAGAATGACCCGTGTCTGTGTCTCTCTCTCTCTCTGTCTCTGTGCATGTGTTTTTAAGTCTCCAGGCTGAGTTCCCAGCTCACGTACCATCTTGTTGTGGCATGGGTGCTACAGAATAGGACAGGACCGTTCAGGTTTTTAAACTACTATATGAGTTCATACACATTTATAAGGATGTCACTTAGACAACAGAGGTATTTACGATAAAGTTTTCTTTATGATTGTTGATTGATACTGGTCACTCAATAATTCAACTGTGATATGTGCTTTTACTTTTGATATGCAAATTTACACAAATAAGATTAATTTTAAAACATTCATATTGTTTTATATGTTCTAACTCACCATGTTAAGAACAGACTCCTCATTGTTAGTTCTATGGTTGTTTACCTATTATCCATTAGTTATATATTTGTGCCTTTGATCTAATAAAGTATTAAAATTAGGAGAGGTTTTAAATCAGTATTATCGTGTTATTTTTGTGATTTATAGAAGTATGGAAGTAGAAATGAATAATCTCTTTTCAAGCACACACAGTGTTGTTTGACACACATATTGAACAATATAGGACTTTGTGAAGACTGGCTAACAACTAATCAGAGAAATGTTTTTAGTCGTGAGATATCATCTTGAAGCATCTGGCTGTATCTTTTTGAGGATGAGCTAAGTCTTAGTGTGTACTTTATGTCTTAGCTAGTGTTTCTGTTTCATTACCAAAAACAATTGGGGTAGAATAAGCCAAATACACCCCAGTTCCTCATGGAGGCATTTTCTCAACTGAGGCTCCCTTCTCTCAGATGACTCTAGCTTGTACCAAGTTGACATAAGACTAGCTAGCACAGTTTACAATCTCAATCTCATTCTCATATTCTGTTGATACATCATCAAAACTTAAAATTCTACAATCTATTTGCAGGAAAATGAATGGAGCTAGAAAACATCATTTTGAGTGAGGTAACCCAGACACAGAAAGACAATTATCACATATACTCACTCATAGGTGGTTTTTAAACATAAAGCAAAGAAAACCAGCCTACAACCCATAATCCCAGAGAATTTAGACAACAATGAGGATACTAAGAGAGACTTACATAGATCTAATCTACATGGGAAGTAGAAAGTAGAAAAAGAAAGATCTCCTGAGTAAATTGGGAGTATGGGGACATTGGGAGAGGGTTGAAGGGGGGAGGGGAGAAGCAGAGAGGGGAGCAGAGGAAAATGTAGAGCTCAATAAATACCAATAAAAAAATTCTACAATCTAGTTCATTATTCCTGTGCTATTCTTTGTCATGGCAAACTAAATTCAATGCATTGAAGAAATGTTTCCAACTTTTAATTCTTCTCCTTGAACACTAAGGTAAGAGTTGTGTGTTTATGTGTTACATGAGATTTTACTTAAAGTCAGTTACTTATGATCAATGTGAGGAGACAGAGTTCAAGTACAGCAAGTTTCAGGGTAATCTCCCTCTTCTATATGTCTATTTCTAATCCACCCAAACTTTCAATCATGATCTTAGCTGTGAAAACGACCTATGTAGACTGTTATCAAATATCCTGAGGGTTGAATATCTCTTGGATTGAACTGGACCTATAATCCAGGTTGAACTAGGTCTAAAATGTGGTAAATGCTTCTATGAGAGGACGAGAGAAATCTGACATGGAAGAGAAGATACAGAACAGGAGGAAATGAAATAATCAGGAAAGGCACAGAAGCACAGTACAGACAGCCACATTCAGCTTAAGAAGTATGGAATAACCCTGGAAGCTTGAGAAAGCTAAGGAAAGGTGGCATTCACCTACACTGCCATCAAGTGATCAGTGTGCACTTCAGCCCAAATGACCACATCAGTTTGGACTTCAATTCTCCAAAACTACAAAATAAGAAACAGACATTGTCATCTAAAATTCCAAGTTTTTGGTATGTTGTTAAAGCATCCAAAGAAAGCTGATATAAAGGGGCTTCAGGTAGCAAAATACCATGTAACTTGTTCACTGCTCATGCCTATTAATGGCATACTGTTTTATATTCTTTCACTGTCTACCTTCTTATTTTCCTATATAAGCCTGCACACAATGTGGAATGACGTGTAGTTTTCTAAACCATCTCAGTGTGTGGGAAATAAATTCCACATCATTAGAGAGAGATTCAGTGTGGGGATTACCTTTTAAAATGTTCTTTATAGCAGCTTTTTACTTTACTTGCTTGGCTGTGTGCATGAAGGAGAACTCGGCAAGCTGTGGGAACTCAGGATCACATCTTGCAGAAAAGTTATCACCTCAAAGCTAAATGCTCCGATTACCCTAAGCTTCTTTGATTGACAAAACTTCCCAAGTATTTACAAATTATTTGGTTCTTTATATCAATTGATGGTCTCTTGTGGAAGACTGGTCTTAAATCCATATTTACAGAACCTCAAACATTTCCAAATCCACCTCTAATTGTTATCATTGGCATATCTTCAGCAAATCTTGATTTTTTGATACTGTATAAATATACCAAATTTCATCTAAAATATATAGATTGCTTGCTATTTGGTTTCACCTAAGTTGTTTCTTTTTCAACATTTCCTAGCACTCAATGAAAGTAGCTATAGAAAAGATGAAAAAACAATACAAAGATGAAGAATAAGAGATATCTGTAAATAAGAACATTTGTGCATTTATCCAAAAACTGATGCAGTCAGAGGAGGAGGAGGAACCTTCAGGAGAAAGTTTGTTCATACTTAAGGGAAGGAGAAGAAAATACTTACCAAGTCATTTCATGTTGGATCTAGGCATCCAACTCAGGTTCTCATGATTGTGTGAGGAAAAAACTGCATCAAATGACCCATCCACCATGCCTAATGATGAATATGTGTTAAAGTATTACATAATTTAGCTCGCCTAAGCATTATTAGTTGCCATTAGAGTTTGAATATAAACTTATTGAGAAAAGAATTAGTAATTTGCAACACTGATAGAATATCAAAATACATCCATCACTTCATTTACAAAGTACTGTGAAATTTAGTGATACAAAACTGAGAGTCAAAAATGTTTAAAGCCATATCCAACAATCTGACTGATACAGTCAGGATGAAAGCAGGTCTGTCTTCCTCTAATATCTGTGAGTTCACAACTTACTCTAAGAGTAAGTGGCTTCTACTCTCAAAAAGACAGGAAAGATTCTCCTTAAAAGAGCACTACCTTCAATTTTCATTTTATATTACAAAAGTGTAAAGACTATCAAATCAGTGGTACAGTGTCCCATGTAGCAAGTTGAATGATTTTCTCCCATTCTGTAGGTAGTAACCCTTTGTTCATTAGATAGTTGATAATGATTTTCTCCCATTCTGTAGGCTGACTCTTCACTTGATTGACTATTTCCTTTACTCTACAGAAGCTTTCCAATTCCAATTCCATTAATTTTCAGTTGAAATTGACCTCATTTCCTTAGCAACTAGGGTCCTATTTAGAAAGGCCATATCTATATCCATGTCTTATAGCATTTTCCCTGAACTAAAAAACTTTGCTATCCACCAGTTAACTTTCACTGGGTCACGCGTTACTTTGCATGATGATGGGAGAGAAGAAACATCAGTAATCTTACTAAACTCTGAACTTAATAATCCCTAATATAACATGACCTGCAACATGTACCTAGTTGTGTGATAGTGACACACTTGTTATTGTAGTAGACAGTCACCCTCTTGTTACATTTTAAGGCCTGTTGCACAGAAGGAAATTCATACCTGACACTTTAAAACCAATCAGAAGCTTCATGGCCTCAGATGTTTGACTAAATTGGCAGGAGGCTGGCCCATAGGACACCTGAGATATTATCTCATTATTAAATAAATCTAGGCAGGACTTTATAGTATGCTATGAAAACCAGTGAGTAACAGGATAAAAACTATGCTCCAAAGGCTCTTTTAATTGGTCACTAAAGAGGCTGAGAATGAGAGAAGATTGAGAGTTCATGCCTAAACAGAGCATTGTATCACCTCATTGGAGGCTCAGGGGATATCATGGAAGTGGGAATGGAAAAAATGTAAAAATCAGAAGATCTGGAGAAGGGCCTTTTGTTGTCTTGAGTTTTGTGCCCACACATTAGCTTACTATGCTCTAACAGAGAGTGCAAGAGTCATGACCAGATAGACGTCTCTGGTTAAACTTAATGGGTTGCAAGATGAAATAAAAAGACACAAATGTATGAAAGTGACTTGTAAGGAGAATGGAGGTTATGTTGGGGGTGAGTGAAAAGAGAGGTTAAGGAGTGGGAGTAATGGAATGTATTAGATACAAGTAAAAGGTCATCAAAGAATTTAATAAACGTTATGTAAAAAAGAAAATTGAACAATATGAAATTGACTAAAAATAAATCTATTAAGGATGATCCATGAGATAAGAAGAAATGGAAACTTCAGTATGAAAACTTCACATTATGCAGCAAACAAAATGTTTAGAAACAGCATACGGTAAAGAACATGAAGAATGAGTTGAAATGCCTTGAGAAATGAAATAAAATACTCTCAGTGTCTACAATATAAAGTTTACATGTTGTGGAAAAGCAGCATATGCCTTACATGTCTAGGTTTTAGTTCTTTGTCGCTATAAACAACATGGGGTAGGCATAGTGTTAATAAACTGAGGTAAGAAGAGACTCAGGACCTTCATCAAGCAGAATAACTAAAAATTTAACCTCTAATTCTGTGTCTCCTCAGTGCCCTGTCAGGTGATAAGTAGATTAATGGCATACAATAGTGGCACTTGTCACTCACTATGGTTAACTGACAGATAACCAGAACTTCTCTGTAAACACTTTTCTCTGTGTATTTGGAAAACACTGGCTCTTTTGAAATATTGTAGAATAGAATGTTTTAGCATAACAAAAAAACTGATAATAACCAATCCTGCCTATTTGGATATTCCTTTTTTTGTCGATTAAAAATATTTGTTGACTTGTCAAACTAGAGGCTTAGTCATGAATTCAAACAATGGCAGTGGAAGATGGGAAAGTCTTTTAATAATACTGTAGAGTGTGCAGTTTTCTTTTCTTTACCTCTTCTTTCTGAACTGTAAGTGCCTTTCAATAGTCCCAAAGCATGTGTCAACATGCTTATTGGAACACTTGAAATTGCAGCTATTATCTATCCCTGAATCAAATATTTTCCATTTGCAATATCAAACATTTAATTACAATACAAATTATATGGTATTATCATGTAACTGTAAACAAAGAACTCATTTCTGTCCCTCTGTATTTCTCATTTGTTGACTAATTACTTTCTCTATGAGACACCAAGTGACTCTTATAAATACAAACCTCCTGGGGATATAAAGGTTAATTTTAAAGTGGCTACAAATATTCAGTAACATTATAATTAAGAGTGAGTTTTGCAATCCCAAAGCCTTCTAACACACCAGCAAGTAGCGTGAGTAAATCTGTACTAACATTGGAAAAATTTGGAATGCCTTTGGATTCTTCCTTTCATTCAGTCAATTGGATTTTGCATAAAATGTGAACAAGAGTAAGAGTTGTCATTATTCTGAAGCCATATCCTCAGTAAGTGGATGTATACGCTTATATAGATTTGTGTGTAACACACACACACAAACACACACAATACACATTGTATGTAAGCATGCTGATAAAACATAGCCACAGCATGATCCTGAGTTATGCAAATTACAGAGACCAGACATATTTTGGAATGATTCACTAAGCTACAATGAAGAAATCCATTCATGAGACACAAAAGCTTATGATGATAAGATTTAACCTACAAGATAGGAAGTTATCTCTCATAAAACAGTAACAAAAGACTCTGAGAATCCATAACTACCCACTCTGATTCTGACCATACCAGGCATGGATTTATAAATAGGTGTTAGTAAGCACAGAATCTATGATATTAAAACTAAAGTAGTTTTTCAAGGGCACTAAACTTTTTCTCCATAGCTTTCGATTACCACTGATTGGATTTTAGCGCATTAGTTTAGTTCTTAATATGTGATAATTTTTGAAAGGGTCACATGGTGACTTTTTCTAATAATAGGTAAAGATGAATTGGAGTTGGGTACTAATTTAGATTTTATACGTTAACTGTTTCAAGTTAGTGCCAAATCACTTAACATTTCATATCAATATATTTTTCTGGAATGCAAAAGTTGGAAATATCCAATAATGATTTTCAAAACTGTAGACTAGTCTGAATTTGATCTTTACCCATCCTACCTTTGATTCAAATATCAAAGGCAGCAATATTGCTGTTTTTTCATGTTGTCATTCTAGACTTTTCCCTTTAAGTTTTACCAGTTGAGTAAATTATTAATCAGAAAGAAAGTGAAGATTGATTACAAGCATATGGTTCAATTAAACCTGTACTTAAAACATATCCAAGAATTCCACTGCTTCTCAGGGCTGCGTTCTTTTCTCAGATGCTAGATGTGCGTTTCTCACAGTGCTTTCCACCCGTGTTTTTGCTCCTGCCTCCCGCTAATGCATACTCAGTCCAGCTCTAGAGTGACCTTTGAAAGTTCAAGTTTATGTTTATTGAATACCCAGTGGCCACATACATCTTTTAAATTCATCCAAGTCTGGAGTCTTTTGTTGTTAGTTCAACAGCCCTGCAGGTTCTCGGTTTGCATTACTTCTTTGAGCTTACCTCATACGTCTTTCTTTTTCTGTCAACTGATGAAAATATTCCAAGGTGTCAGCTCCTTGCTTCTTTTTTTTTTTTTAACTCAAAGGAAAGAATTCAGCAGAGAGACATAGAGCAAAGTGAGGTAAACATCAGAGAAAGAGGAGAGTGGGCTCACGTAAAGGGAGAGTGTGTTTGGAATCTAATGGGCTGGGTTCTATTTTGTGAATTACGGAGATTTTAATGACTATTCATGATGCAGGATGACCTTTTGCCCTATTCTAAGTCTTGTAGACTGGATCTACATTTTATGGTTTTTCAACCCATATACAACCTGAAAATCCCACCACAGTGTGTGTGTGTGTGTGTGTGTGTGTGTGTGTGTGTACGTGTGTGAGTGTGAGAAAACCATAATGCAAATGGCATAACATGATGTAAATGATATTATAATTAGCATAAGGTTTTCTGAGGTTATGTACTTTTAGTTAATGTCCACCCATGGAAACTGAGAAAGTCTCTTGGTGTTAGTGATTTATTAATTGGGAAGAACCTAAATGTTGTGGAATATTATTTTAAGGTGAGTTACATTTGTTTATTCAGTGGAATATTCGTTTTAAAGATGCATAGATGTGTTGCATTCTTTTACGTTGCATTTGTTTAACTCTGTGAAGCTGTGATTCTTTGCCTGTCTAAAACTCCTGACAGTCTGATAAAGAACTGAATGGCCAATAGCAAGGCAGGAGAAGGGATAAGCAGGGATGGCAGGCAGAGAGAATAAATAGGAGGAAAAATGTGGAAGGAAACAGAGAAGAAGGAACAAGATAGAACAAGGAAAAGGAGGAGGACATCAGGGGCCAGCCACCCAGACACCATGGAGTAAGACTCAAAGTAAGAGACAGGTAAAAGCCCAGAGACAAAAGGTAGACGGGGTAAGTTAAGGACAGCTGACGGAATAAAAACAAGCCAAGCTAAGGCCAGGCATTCATAGTTAATAATAAACCTGCGTGTGTAATTTATTTGGGAGCTGGGAGGCAGACACCCCAAAAAGCAAACAGCAAAAGAGTAAAAAACAACCAACAACATTTTGACATTTCAGTGTGGGGCTAGAATAAAAGAAAACCCAAGAACACTTAACTGTAACCTCCAGGGTATCAGAAAGGGGCATTTTGAGCTAGATGACACACCTGCCAACACAAAGCTGCTATTATCTGTGTTCTACACATACCCACTCCTTGCTCAGTCTCCCAAACACACCAGTTTCTTGTCTATTGTTAATAACCACACAGACATGATTTTTTAAAGTTACTTATTTGATCAAGAAACAACTCCATGTGAAATTACATCCTATCTCATCTTAAAGCCAATAACTGATATCCACATTTCACAGATGTTACTTTTCTCTTGGCCTTTATCTTTGATGTATTATTTATTTTATCCATCTTGTTTCCTTGTCACTTTCCAGATAATATATAATCTATGAGAAAAGGACTTTTAAATCTTGTTTATTTTTAAAATTAAAATTTAATTCTATCATATTCCCCTTCCCTTTTCTACCCCCACGTAATTCCCCTTGCTTTCTCTCAAATTTATAGTCTTTTTTATTTAGTAGCTTTACACACACACACAAACACACACACACACACACACACACATTATACTAAATAAATGAATACAACTTGCACATTCCATATAATGTCACTTTTATATACAGTTTCAGGACTGACCAGTTGGTATTGGATAACCATTAAGGATGCTTCCTCGGGGAAGACAGTTTCTCTCACTTTCGGAATTCCTTTTTTGACTATAATTCTTTTTCTAGAGTTAGAGCCCCAAGAGATTTCCCCATCTTTGTTACCATGTAGAGTGCTGTTGTCCTTTCCAGGTCTTAGCCACCATGTTTGTGAGACATCATAGGTACAGTTTCTATGACATTTCTAGGAGACAAAATTTCAGAGCAAATCCCCTGTTCTCCTCTTCTGTCCCCCGAACCTTACTACAGGGATTGTGCTGTGGCTGGGTTGGCTGGGATTGGCTCCATAGACACTTGTTCTCTACATTTTGATTGATTGTGTTTTTCTGTAATTCTCAGGCTCAGAGTTATATCTTCCCTGGACCACAGAATCTTCCCAATTGCACTGATCGGAAGATATAAACAAGAAAATGTAAAAACGAAGGTACTGGGAGGTGGTAAAAACCCTAAGGAGTAGGTGGGGTCTAGGAGATATTTAGTTTATTGTGCCTGTACCCTCAAAGGAACTATGGGATCCTAGTCCCCTCCTCTTCTGTCTTTTTTCCCCAGGTCATGAGTTATTTTTTTTTCTACCACACACTTATTGCGATAACATAGCAGCTCACCACAGACTCCAAACTAATGAGACTAATTGTCCATGTTGTGTGGGACAATGGTCTTTATTCTGTCAATTATATTTGAAATAAATGTCGATTGTCCAGTAGCCAGGCAGGAAGTATAGGCGGGACAACCAGACAGGAAGTAGAGGCAGGGCAATGAGAATTCTGGGAAGAGGGAAGCTCTTTCTGCAGTCCTGACCCAGGCACAGAAGAAGCAAGATGTGACTGCCTCGTTGAATAAGGCACTGAGCCATGTGGCTAACTCAGACAGGAATAATGGGCTAATATAAGTTATAAGAGTTAATGAGAAGCCTGAGCTAATGGGCCGATCAGTTTATAACTAATGTACACCTCTATGTGATTTCTTTGGGACTTAACAACTGCGGGATCAGGCGGGACAAAAACCCACAGACAACAGCCTTGGACTGGATTTCAAAAATCATGAAATGATTTAACCTTTATAATCTTTAATCTTTATAGCTTGATTATAAGACTTTATTTTTAGTCACAATATAAAGTTACAAAGCACAAATAACTTATTCATTTTTTAGGTTTGGAATAACAAATGTTTCCCCCACATCTTTAGGGAACAACTCCTGATCTTGTGCACTCATGTTAGGGTCACTATGGCTGTGATGAAACACCATGACCAAAGCAACTTGGAGAGAAAAGGGTTTGACTTATACCTCCATACCACTGTTCATTAATGAAGGGAATCAGGATGGGAATGCAAACAGGGCAGGGTCTTGGAGGCAGGAGCTGATGCAGCTGCCACCAGCTGGTTTGCTCCATGTAGTTCGCTCGGCCTACTTTCTTATAGAATGCTGGGCTATTTTGTGCATTATAGAAATCAGATGCTTTCCTGATGGCTTTGAATAAATAGACTCAATGTGTTTCATGATTGAAAGGAAACACATTAATCCAATAATCATTCCGAGTCATTGTTACCATGATTGGCCCCACTAACTCTGGCCTCTCTCATTAAATAGTTTCCTATCATATTTAACTAAAACATTTAAGTGATATTTAGAGATATATAACTCTACTCTGATGCTATCAATAACAAAAACAAGTGAGATTATGCATGTTTCATCTTCAGTGCAGTCAATTTTGTTCTGAGTTTTAGATGAGTCCTTCCTTCTGACCCAAGTTGCAAGGATACACCTGTCTTCGTGGCATCATTGACCATTCTTCTGTCTTTCTTTAATGAATTACACTCTGTGCAATCTTATATCTGTTTGACTTTTATTTCAATTAATGACACCTTCTCTTCACACCAGACTCTCCAGGAACTGCCTTAAAAATGGTTCCTGAACTTAAGGAGAAGCCCCAGTCTCAGGTGACATCTTTATCTCACTGTTGTGAGATACTGGGCAAGAAAGCCGGTCGATCTGCTGAAGTCCTGCTTACAGAGCCTGTGAGGCAGATAATGAGTGATATCCTAAGCTTTTAAGTTTGTGATAATTCATTCTGCTGCAATTGATAACTCACTAGTCTATGTTTGTAATACACTAAAAGCAACCAAAACTATGAACTTCAAAGATCTCAATCTCCTACCTCTTCTGGATTTCAATTTGGGGATCTTAGTAACTTATTTAAGGTAGCAGAACTGCTGAACACAATATCATTATTTAAGTTCAGATGGTAAATATGTAGTGTTCATTCCTCTTTCTCTCCATTCTTACGAGTTGTTGGTTTAAACTGGAAGAATGTCTAACTACACTCTAAATATTTGTTCTGATTCACACAGATAAGTGAAGTTTTTAACCCTTCATCAAGGAAATGTCCCCTTACAACAGAAGAAGACCATTTACAGAAAACCACAACCAATAAATACCCAGAGTCATGGAGCCCAGTTCCAATTGACACATTTACAAAACACTTTCACACCTAAAGCTCAGGGCACATTGTCAAAGATGGAGCAGAAAGACTATATGAGCCAAAGGATCAGGGGGGTTGTTATGAGATTGTATCTGCTAATCATGTCAGAAGCTACATACATAAAGGATCACCAACATGAATGTTTAAACATGAGCTAGACAAGGACAACAACAATAGATATGTCTAGGTAGAGAGGGCAAAGTCCATGAGGTCTTAACCCTATACAAATAACTACAGGCATGCTGGTATTAGAAGAATTAAACTTCCATAGAGAAAATTGGTTATCCAATGCCAAATAGCCAGCCTTGATAATGGACGTCTGGTTAATAGTATACAGACTAGGTAAGTAGCTTATATTTAAGAATGTACATTGCATATACATATAAATGCATGGAAAAGTAATATATAAAGGAAAGAGACCTTGAACTTGAAAAAGTATAAGTGTTAGTGGTAGGATTTGGATGAAGGAAAGGGGAGGGAGAAATGATATAATTCTATTAGAATCTGCCCCACAATAGTTGTTTAATCAGCAAGTCAATTGTAATGCTACCAATTCCATTGACCAACTTTCTATTGATTTGGATTCTATGATAAGCTTAATGATATTCACATTTACAAGAAAGATTGCAAAGTAGTTTGTTGAAATGTTATAGTTTATTGAAACATTATAGTTTGTTGAAAGATTATCTTTTATGAGGCATTAACCAGTTCTTTTGGTTTTTCTCTTCCTAGAGTCTATAAATATGTATACATCCATGCATACATCCATAAACACATATTTCTGTGCTTCTCTCTTTCCTTACTCTATTTTTGGTTTCTATGTTGTTCCAATATGTAGCTTCAGTGTGTGTGTGCTAGCATGCTAGACTCTTACATGGGCCCTGAACTTCTGCCCACATGTCCTTATGCTTTTGAAGAAAGCACTTTACTGACTAAATAATTGCCCAGTACTTATTTCTATTTTTTAGTTTAATATTTAATTTTAGGAACATATCCCTAAGAAGCACTTTGAGAAATGTGGAAAATAATCTAATGGGAAATCAAGACCTCAAACGTGAGTATGAAGTGTAAATTTTCTCTGTCTTCCTATTGTGCTGTTTAAATTAATTAATTATTTTTTTAAACTATCATTTTTCATATTACATACCTATCCCAGTTAGCACTCCCTCCCCTCCCAACCCTCTACCTTATCCCCATTCACCTCCTCTACCTTATCCACCCCACAGAGAGGGTAAAACTTTCCATGGGAAGTCAACAAAATCTGACATGTCACTGAGGCAGGACAAAGACCCTTCCCCCAATATGTAGGCTGAGGAAGGTATCCCTCCAAAAAAATATGCTCCAAAAAATCAGTTGAAGCACTAGGAATAAATCCAGGTCCTATTGCCCCAGATCCAGTCCCACAGACTGCCCCAGCCACACAATTATCACCCACATTCAGAGGGCCTATTTTGGTTCTATGCAGGTTCTCCCACTAAGTCTGGGTTAAGAGAGCTCCCACTAGCTCAGGTTGGCTGTTCCTGTGGGTATCCCCATCACGGTCTTGACCCCTTTGCTCTTATTATTGCTCCTCCCTCTCTTTGACTGGTCTCTGAAAGCTCAGCCCAGTGCTTAGCTGTGGATCTCTGCATCTGTTTGCATCAGTTGCTGGATGAAGGTTCTGTGATGGCAATTAAGGGCAAGACTAGTTCAGACACCCTTTCCACTATTGCTTAGGGCCTTAACTGGGATCATCCTTGTAGATTCCTGGGAATTTCCCTGGTGCCAGGTTTCATGCTGACCCATAATGGCTCCTTCAATCAAGCTATTTCTTTCCTCGCTTTCCCTCTCTGTCTTTTCCCCAACTCTATCTTCCCAATTCCTCATGTTCTCTTCCCCCTTCCTCCTATCCCCACTCCCTTCTCACCTGCCACCCTCCCCCTCACTCCCACTTTACTCAGGAGAGCTTGTCTATTTCCCCTTTCCAGGGGGAGCCTTGTATGTCTCTCTTAGTGTTCTCCTTGTAACCTAGTTTCTCTAGGGTTGTGGACTATAGACTGAGTAGTATTCCATTGTATAAATGTACCATGTCTTTTTTTTTAAATCCATTCTTCTATTGAGGGACATCTAAGTTGTTTCCAGGTTCTGGTTTTTATGAATAATACTGCTATGAACATGGTTGTGCAAATGTCTTTGTGGTATGAGTGTACATCCTTTGGGTATATGCCCAGGCATGGTATTGCTGAATCTTGAGGTAGGTCAATTCCCAATTATTTGAGAAGCTGCCATACTGATTTCCTACCAGCAATGGAGAAGTGTTCCCCTTACTCCACATCCTCTCCAGCATAAGCTATCATCAGTGTTTTTGATCTTAATTATTCTTACTGGTATAAAATTGAATCTCAGAGTCATTTGATTTGCATTTCCCTGATGGCTAAAGATGATGAGCAATTCCTTAGGTGTCTTTCAGCCATTTGAGATTCTTCTGTTGAGAATTATCTGTTTATATCTCTACCCCATTTTTTACTGGATTATTTGGTATTTTGATGTCTAGTTTATTGAGTTCTTTATAGATTTTGGAGTTTAATACTCTGTTTTGTGTGGGGTCTATATATTTTGGAGTTCAGTACTACTCTGTCCTGTGTAGGATTGGTGAAGATCTTTTCCTATTCGGTATACTGCTGTTTTGTCTCATTGACTGTGTCCTTTGCCTTTGTCACAGTTTCAGAAGGTCCCATTTATTAGTTGTTGCTTTCAGTGTCTGTGCTACTAGTGTTATATTTAGAAGTGGTCCCCTGTGTCCATGAGTTCAAGGCTACTTTCTACTTTCTCTTCAATGAGGTTCAGTGTGGCTGGGTTTATATTGAGGTCTTTGATCCATTTGGACTTGAGTTTTGTGCATGTGTATAGACATGGATCTATTTGCATTTTTCTACAAGTTGACATCCAGTTATGCCAGCACTATTTGTTGAAATCCTTTCCTTTTTCATTTTATAATTTTAGCTTCTTTGTCAAACATCAGATGTTCAAAGTGTGTGGATTAATGAGTTCTAGCTAATGCAATAAGACAACAAAGGGAGATCAACAGGATACAAATTGGAAAAGAAGAAGTCAAACTTTTGCTAATTGTGGATGATATTGTTGTTGGAAGCTGCTTGTGTGTTTCCTGGCTGTACAGACTCCTGAAATAATCACACAAAACCATATTATTTGCAATACTTTTTGGCCAATAGCTAAGCATATTTCTGTCTAACTCATATCTTAAATTAACACATCTCCATTAATCTGTTATTGCCATGAGGCTGTGGCTTACCAGATAAAGTTCTGGCATCTGTCTCTGGTGGGCCTACATGTCTTCTTACTGACTCTGCCTTCTTTCTCTCCCAGCATTCAGTTTAGTTTTTCCCACCTAGATAAGTTCTGCCTTGCTATAGGCCAAAGCAGTTTCTTTATTCATTAATCAATAAAGGCAACACATAGACAGAAGGTCTTCCCATAACCTTTCCCCCTTTCTGTTTAAATAAAAAGGAAGACTTTAACTTAAACATAATAAAATTAAAAGTAAGATCTGGCTTTGGAGTTGGACAATGGCTATCTTTCTCTAAGTCCAAGCATGTTGTTAAAAGAAAAATTGAGAATTTCTGTCTCATGTCAGCAGCTTTCTGGTATGGAACAGAAAGAAGATAGGTTTTTAAGGAAGTATTTTGCTTTTTTCCATGGCCATTTTGCTATATTGTATCTTTCGTTTAATATATGTCTATATGAATAATACTTAAGTTTTCCACAATGAACAGTAGGTTTTTCTGAAGTAGTCTTTGAAGTGTCCAGGAAGAAGATGTGGCCCCACAACAATGACTCAACCTGATTGATATGTCATCATGATGCTGATAGTGCCACTATGAGAGTAGTTTTTGGGTACCAGCTGTGGAAATAGTATACCTTATTACAATGTTCTGGCCAAAACTCCAAATAAGAACTTTAGAAAAACTCTATTGACTACCCAGAGACCATTTATAATTATACAAAACAACAATCTTGAAACTTAACCATCATTTTACTTTTACAGGATCCCATAGAAAAAAACCTTGCCCTCATGACAGCAGGAAGCAATTCTAAAAGACAACATCCCCTATCCCAACAAAGTTTGTCCTCAGGGTTAGGGACACCATTTGGGGGTCAATTATTACTCACATAGGGTGGGAGTCGGGGTAGAAATTATGTAGGCCTAGAGATTTCAAAAAAGAGGGAAAATTGAATGGGATAATAGGTTATTTAGTGTGAACTTATTCACACTAATAATAATAATAGTGAGTAATAGAGCAAATACTTGTGAGCTATTATTTATGGACAATTTACACTGCTATAGTTTCTTGCATATTGAAATAAGTTCAAATTATATTTGCTATTTCTGTTTACAATATTTGTACACCAATGCAAAGTTATTTTGTCAGATTGTATGCATGCATGTTTTTACCTCTGTTTAAGACATTTTGTATATTGATACAATTTTAAGATATATTTATCATATTGCATTATATATTTCTATCTCTGATCAAGATATTTATATATTGTTTACATTTTGAAGTTATTGTCTTCCTTTAATGCACAGTTGTTTAAAGATTGTTTAATATTCTGATATGAAGTCTTAATCTTTAAACTGTATAGGTATCAAGTATTAGAGGTCAATAGTCATTCATATTTGTTATACTTTTAGTCAGACTAATTAGGTTCTTTAGATACTTAGAGATTTATTCTGCATAAATAGATAACCTTCAACCACTTCAAAGATCTGTAGAATGTTGCACTTAAATAAGTTAGGGTTCTGTTCATGTGAGAAATGATTGCTCCTGGCAGCACTGATCTATTACAGAGAGAGTGTTGAGCACCAAAGAT
Organism: Ondatra zibethicus; assembly: GCA_004026605.1. NCBI lineage: Eukaryota > Metazoa > Chordata > Mammalia > Rodentia > Cricetidae > Ondatra > Ondatra zibethicus. The sequence continues at coordinate 2,225 of PVIU01021991.1, read as the reverse complement.
ACTCCACTTAGAGTTTGTTTTCTTCTTGGCACAACTGACCTTTGGGCAAAAACTTCCCATGCCTCGACCACTGAAAAAGTGCATGATGTCCGGACTGGACAAGAAAGAGACAAGAAAACAGACTGCCAAATCTTGCCAAGACAGGATAAGACAGTTCTGAAAAATTTTCTTGCCTCTGAAAATGGTCTGTCAGTTACTCCGGACCTTAGCTGAAATTGATTGCTTCAACATTGCAAATGAGACTTTGGGAGATTATTCAGGCATCCAGTTGTCTCTGTCATCTACTGCACATTTTGGAAGCTGCTTGATTGCACTTTCTGCCTACTCAAGTAATATTATCTCCCTTCTCAGGCCTTCAATGGGGTTGAGGATTAAATAGTCATAGTTATCATCCTCTTATGATCTAGCCAATACAAGACTTAGACTCCTTAGGACAGAATGTTTATTAAAACATTTAGCATATTTTCCTTGCTTAATATTGTTTATGCTGGTTGTAATTCTAAACTTATACTTAATATCTGTTCCTAGTGTATATAGTTTTGTATTGTGTTTAGAACCCTCTTATTTGAACAAAAGAGGGAAGTGCTATAGGAGCTCCTTCAACTCCTTCAGCCAATAGCCTTTAAGATACCAGCCCACTTGGGCATGGTCTCTTATATTATAAATGCAGCTGTATATAGTGTATATAAGCTGTATATAGTGTATATAAGTGATCCCCAAAATTCTACCAGTGAGTTCCAACAACTGATAAACACTTTCAGTGATGTGGTAGGATGCAAGATAAACTAAAAAAAATCAGTAGTCCTCCTACATATAAATGATAAAAGGGCTGAGAAAGAAATCAGAGAAACCCTACCCATTACAACACCACAAATAACATAAAATATCTAGGGGTAACACTAAGACCTGTATGAAAAGAATGTAAGGTCTTTGAAGAAAGAAACTGAAGAAGGTATCAGAAAATGGAACAATACCCCATGATCTTTGATAGGTGGGATCAACATAATAAAAATGTCAATCTTATCAAAAATAATCTACAGATTCAATGCAATCCCCATCAAAATTCCAAGACAATTCTTCACAGACTCTAAATAACAATACTCAACTACATAATGAAAACAAAAACTCAGGTTAGGCAAAACAATCCTGTATAAGAAAGGAACTTTCAGAAGCATCTCCATCCCTGACCTTCAGCTCTATTAAAGTGTTATAGTAATAAAAACAGCTTGATATTGGCATAAAAACAGACAGGTGGACCAATGGAATCTAATCCGAGACCCTGATATTAATCCTGTTGTGTGTTGTAAGGAGAACTGATGTTCTGATGCTCTAGAGTATCAAATTCTTTGATAAGAATTTTGAAATTGATTCTCCCAGGTAAGTATAAGATTGAAGTGCTATTTTATTTCTTTCCATCTTGCTTTGTAAAACCTGTAATAATAGAGGAGAGGTCATTGACAGTATAATTTCAAAAGGAGGAAGAGTTAATACAAATAGGCTATGACTCGGAATCTTGTAAAGTTAAAAAAATGGCAGAAGAATAAACTAAGAAAGTTAATGTATAGACATCATAAAATCATAGCAGAGACAAACCAATTAGTAATAGAGTAGTTGCCAGTGATACTACAAACTGTAAAAACGGTTGAAAATATGGAGCAAATATTAGAAAGATCAATCAAACAAATAAAATACATAACTGAATTTATCTATATTAAAAAATCACAAAAATTCACAGAAATACCTGTTAAAAATAACAAAATATTGTGAATCACATTGACTCAGCACATTTGAGATTGTAGACAACATGTATGTTTTTGTTGCATTTAAATAGCAATAGCAAAGCAATATTTAAGAAATTATAAATTAAAGTCATATCCACAAAGAAACATAAATGGATCATTGGACAAGAAGTACTAGAAATTAGTGTAGTTATGTTAGAGTATGGAAATATCATATATTGAGAACCAGACATTAACTTTCTAACAGCTTTGTTGACATGAAATCTGATACAAAACACTCAAGTCATCAGAAAGCCAAACTTCCATGAATTTGTTTACATTGCAAATGTGCACCAATCATCAAACCTTTACAGATTTGATGATTTGTTAGATAAATGGTCTCAGTGGAACCTATTCTGTTTGTATGGAGCTAAGATATTCATGATCAATATGTGAACAGACTATAGTGAGTGTGTGCTTATAAAACTTTATTCACAAAATAAAAAG
>PVIU01021990.1:0-30366 GCA_004026605.1 Ondatra zibethicus | reverse complement strand
TGGTTATGTCCAAGAATGAATATAACAAGTGAGGTAGAAATTGCTTCTGGCAGGAGCTGAACAGGAAAACCTTGCTGGGCAGTACAATGACTAATTGTTCCCCATTCACAGAAGAAAAGCCTAAAATCCTTCAACTGCCATCAATACAGGGAAAGGGTTTCCTGGTGCAATTGTGTCAGGAGCAAACTGGTGAAGACTGCAGAATCTTTTCCCCATGTGGGGTGGAGGCAGGGATGGAGAGGGACAGAGCATGTCCTTGGGGTGAGTCACCAGGGCCAGCTCTGCAAGACAGATAATTGCCTCAATTTCCTGCCTCCCTTAGAAGCCCAAGGAGAGATATAAGGTCAGTTTCCCTCTGGAAGGAGCTCACATGGGTCTGGTCTGCATATGTTCTACTACTCAGTCACAGGAATTGCATAGAACACACTGACATACATTCTGTTTTCCAGGTTCGAGAAGACTAAGGAGTTTCCTTTTCTAAAACGACAACTGGAAGAAAGTCCTGAAGAAACGAATATTTATATGGCATGAAAACCCAGCTAGAAAGATGATGAGAAAAACGCACTGATCCAAGGGAATAGCATTGCTCCTTGAATGATGGATGGATTTTTGATTTCAATGTCATGAGACTTTTCCTCTAAAATTTCACACAAAATGACTAGATGGATCTAAAAATCAATTTTGATTACTAGAAAAGAAGGCACATTTACTTTTTCTTCTGTATCTTCATGCATAGGACTCATAGAAGAAACCCTTCGACTACAATTCATGGAGTCTGGTACATGATAAAGAATGATTTTTGAAGTTATCTAACTTTGGTTGAGTCATCCCTATATCTTGATGACAATTGACATATCTTAGCACTGTGAAGCAGGCCTTGCCATAGTAAGACCCTTTGAACCTGTAAATCAAGACACATGTAGGCTGCCTGCCTGTGTAGAGTATACACTATAACCACACAGCAGTGTTCCGTAACAGTGAGACAGGTTGTGTGATTCCAGGTTGTGGCTGTGGAGCTAAGCAGGAGGAGCATGCTCCAGGATGTCGTTCCTTGCATGATTCTAGACTAAAGTTGGGCACAAGAAAAGTCTGTAACAGAATAAGTAGGTAAAAATGGAGTAGTTTCTATTTTATGTGCATTAGGTCAATATATAGTATCAAAAATATTGCCCTAGGTCCACGGCAAGCTATCTATCAGTAATCAATTACCCTGGACCTTTTTTTCTCCTACCTCCTGCCAGTCTCCTTCAACTTTGCAGGCATGTGGGTGGTTCTAAGGTGACCAGCACCAGCTTCACCTGTGGGACACCCAGCCTTGCCATAGAAGCCAAGGATGAAGACAGTTTGGAAACAGTTTGTCCCTTACTCTCGACATCCCTGTGCATCTCACTACAGCCATGTCAGACTGAACAACTCACAGCCGTGTGTAAAGGTGACTCCTGACAATAAATACTATTCTCTGTCATCCTCGGTGGTTCTTCCTCTCTACCCAACCACACTCACATGGGATGCTTTAAGATCAATTCTGGGTTCCAATGCTGCCAAGGGAAAAAGGCCTGGTCTTGTGTGGCATCCACTGCGTTTGTACTTTGGTGTTTAAATTTGACTCTCATGCTTTAGAGAAAATCTCAGTAGTTCTTAGAACTCTCTCTTCACTTTTGTTCTATGTCCTTTTGAAATCAGCATTCTTCATGAATCCCCAGGAACATTTCCTCCTCTCCAATCAATCAGACTTCTCATTCCATCTGACATGCACCCTGTGTTTGAGGTGGCAGGAGGTCAGTGGTCCTGGTTGGCTGATCTTTCTGAATGTCAAGGTCATGAGAAACATGGTAAACCAAATTAGAGTATTGAGATGTGAGGGAGAGGGGTCTGAGGAGTCATTGGGTGAGCTGCTAGTATTGTGCTGAATCTAAAACAGTGAGCTCACTATTGATCACAACCCTGTCAGAAAATGCTAACCAGGTAACATGTGACAGCAATATTCTGTAGTAATTTTAAATGCTTATGTAAAAATAAATTTTGAATTATGTAGTACTAAGCTAATATTCCCTTTTAAGAAATATGTCTGTGTCTTAAAGCTGAAAGTAGAGGTTTTGTGTTTCACCCTGTCAGTCCTAAAAATCTGACAACTTACCGTTTCTCTAAACTTACACACCATTCGGGACAATGTCTTCCACACTTTACACACCATTCGGGAAAATCAGAGTATCAGAGTCTTCTAGAGACTGTGCATCCATTTTTTTTAAAAAGATTTACTCTTATGTGTGCTTCTGTTTGTCTATGAGTGTATGGCACACAGCGTGAGAGTCTGCAGACTCCAGAAGAGGTTGTTAGGTCTAACATGGGTGCTGGGGACCAGACCGCAGTCCTCTAGAAGAGCGGAAGTGCTCTTCACTGCTGCTTCATCTCTCCAGTCTCAAAGACACCCAAGTTAAATTCGCTGTTAGCCACTCATTTATTAAAATCTCTCTCATTTGAGAAAAATTGAAGTAAAAGGAGCCAAGATTACTAAGAAATTTAAACATTATTTCACCGGAGTTTTGCTTTACACAGGGGCTTTAGTATTTTTTTTATTTTTGATTTTGCTGTTTATGAACACTTGTCACACACTGTAGTATAAACACTTAAGATTGAACAAACCAGGTACAAAGTTTGAGACTCTGAAACTCATGTCTGTTGAGAGAAAAAAATTGGATCATCTGGCAATCACCTCACATTTCAGAGTTTGCTTTTTCTCTCATCAACTACACAGTTAAAATCTTGACAGATAGCCTGGTTTCAGTGGTGACTTAACAGACCTTCACATTAGACACTTGTTTTCACATAAATCATGTACACACACACACACATACAATGCTTCCATACAACATCAATTAATAAAAAAGGGGCCATTAATTTAAAGAGAAAAAGCAGGGTTATAAGAGAGGATTTTAGGGAGGAAAAGGAAGTGAGAAATGTTGTAATCATATTATAATTTCAAAAGAAGAAAAATATAAAATTTAAGGGACTTTCGAACATCGCCAGCAGCTGGCCTATCTTCTCTCCCTACATAAAATGTGTATGCAAATCTAAGCCCATAAGAGGGCTAATTACCAATATGTCCATAAGATCAGCATTTATCACGGCCAGCAGCTCCAGCTTTGTTGGCCTGGTGTTTCCAGGTATTACAGATGAGTCAGCCCTTGAGATGATAAGGCTATTCCCAGAGCAGTCTTAGAGATGCTGACATTTCTAATGTCTGAGCGCCGCAGTACTAACTAACCATCCTAAATCTACTTGGCTAAGGTGAAGTAACCATGGATATAGAGGAAGAACAAAATATCCTATTACGTCAGCCTTTTCAGTTTTGGGTATGGTGCATCATTTATTCCCTGGTGTGACTTCTACTTGTTCTCACCAGTAGTTGGATTTTGAATCAGCTCATAGCAACATATTTCTTCTGAGTTCTTGGTCGAAACCTTAACATCACTTCTCAAAAGAAGCTTTTTCTCTTTGAGATGTGGCTCCTTGTACACATTCAAAGTTGAGGGCTTTTAAAACTAGGATGATAGAAAAGGAACAAAAAGGAAAAAGAAAACCACAAAGCACATGGAGCATTGCATCAGAAACTACAACCAGGGTTGCCAGCAGGCTACACTTTGTGGGACTTAGGAAAAAAGCTCCCAATATAGTCTCAGCCCATCTAACTTCAGAAGTATAAAATATTGATTGATTAATAATAATTATTAAATCATTAATTATGGTAAACATTGTTATTATCTGGGAAATACTCTTCTGCAGTTTTTACCCTATGTCTTCAGACTGCTCCCCAGAACCCATTCTACTAACTGACAGAGAGTCTTACTGCATTGAACTCCATCAAGACATTGCCTTTGCCCTCAGCCTGGAGTCCCATTGCATATTTCTTCTTCCACTTCTTTCCCTTTAAGGTCACCTTGGTCTGTTTGATTCCTCACACTGAAGGCCATTAACCTAGCAGGCAGTGACTTTTATATGACCCCCTCATTCTATATTTTGGGAACTGCTTGTGATGTCCTGTGACTTTAAGTTTCAGTTTGCCCCTGGTTTGGGTCCTCTGGTCTGTGGAAGAGATGAATGCTCTGCCTTCTGGTCTCATACTGTAGTGTTGAATGACTGTGTGTTTCCTGTTGGCTCCTGCCACACACACTTCTAATTACCTAACCTTCTTCAACTGCATATGATACCACATATCATTGAATTTGGCAAGAGGTTTCATTGGAAGACAAGTTAGATTACAAGGGAGCGTCTATCTCTTATTGCTTTGCCCAGTAACAAGCAAAGGGACTAGGCTCCCTATTGTGCAAACCACAGGGTAAGAACTAGTGAAATACCTCTTTCAGGGGCCACTCTAGCCATAATCCCGTTCCTTGGGGGTTGGGGTGGGCAATTGTTGGTGACAGATGAAGACCAACAAAGAAGCCCATGGAAGGGGCATGGAATGTAGGTTAACCCCAGGACACCTCAGTCCTCAAGGAAATGATGGAATGAGGACAAGCTCCTGGGAGCAGAGCTGCTGACACCAGGCCACCTGCATTTACTGCAGCTCCACACAGATCTTCAAGGGCCTTCTCAGCACTTGAGCCACCTGGCACTTAGATTCCTGTGTCTTTAGCGAATTAGATCTCAGTTTTGTAGGAATCACTTTCAGTTCCAATTCTGTTCCTAAAGTCAAAAGTCTTTCAAGTTGACTCATGACTATAGCATTTTAAGGTACCCCTTTATTTGTTAGTAAAAATTCCTAACAAGCAATTTAATTTATTTTAATTATGGGTGGCTGGGATAAAATAACCCACAAAGATACTGCAGCTTTAAGCAGCACCAAACAGACTAAGCTTGGAGAAGGGCCAGTAGGTGTGGAGGTAAAGGGGGCCTGTGGACGTCCAGAAGCAGCTGTCTCAAGCCTCATTTCTTTCCAGCTCTTTATCAGCATGAAGGGATTGGATACTCCTGTTACTCATTATGATCACTAAAAATATTTGTGGTAAAAGCACATGTGTGTGTTTTTTTAACATGCACCACTTACTGTGTTTCATTGGCTGTAGTATGAAAGCTATAATAGGAGCTTGTGCTTCAAAGACTTGCACATGGCTTAGAGCGTCTGATCTCTCATTCCTGAGCAGGTTTTGGAAATCGGTTAGCTGGAAATGTAGGACATATGAAAAGATTTGATAAAGTTTACAGATCACTTTTCTGGATATCAAGCTTATCTGTGTACCCAGAAGTCTCATGTGTGTTGTCACATGCCATCTTTAATACAGAGGACGTGCTGCAGCTTGGGATAAAGCCCATACTCTGTATGAATCACATGAACCTTGTTGTATCTTCTCGGTTTAAAGGGAAAGTTTATCCTTAAAAGCAGAACGGCCAAATCAGTAAAGTCACCCTGGCTAGGAAAAAAGCAACAACAAAAACTCCCCCACAAAACAGGAAGTGGTATGTTGTCTTGGTTCTGTGAAAAATAGAATCTGTGAATTGGAAGAAAGCATAAGAAAGAGAAGGTGTGGGTGGGGAGTTGGGGTACTACATTTTTAGACTTAGTTATTTTTGTTTTCAAAGTGGATGGCAGAACTCAACAAAGCAAAATAAATCAAAATAAAATAAAACTCCCACTTTCCATAATGGAAAGGCCCTTCTACAATAAAGCCAAAAGTCCGGGCTGGACAGAAGTCTTTGTTGTAGACATAAATGTCTTCCCATCTCAGTGTCTCTGCTTTGGGAAACCTATAGACTGTAAATAACCAACTGGATTCTGGGTTAAGGTGAAGGTCAGGAGGGAAAAGCGATGCAATGAGGTTATTGCAGATTTTAAAGTTTCTATTGTTCTCTGTTACAATCAAGGAATTAGACCTTTTACAAAGCAATAATTAAGACTGCAAACTATCCTTTGTCAGGCATCCTAGCTGGAACTTGAAGGAACTCCAAAGTCCACACTGGCTTGGAGAAAACAGTGTCTTTGGAGAACAATAAGGTGATACCAGTGATGAGAAAAACAGCAGGTGACCCAATGGCACTTGGAAGAGTGCAAGCATCTTACATCCTGGTCTGTATAAGAATTGTTGGATTTAGGGTTCCTAAAGGTAGAAATTTGGAGATCCTGAATTACTAAAGACCACCTTAACTCATCTTGTGATCTATGTTCTGCAATTAGTAAGAAGTACAAAGCACAGAGCTATTTCTGGATAAAAACCGGTTTCTGGGATAGTCTTTAAAATGAGTGTCTCCATCTTCGTAAAGCCATCAGCTTTATGAACATACTCTTATTACTTATAAAGCAGTATTTCATATAATAATATTAATAATATTATAACAGTATTTCATATGCGGTCAGGTGGTGATGGTGCACGCCTTTAATCCCAGTACTTTGGAGGCAGAGGCAGGCAGATCTTGTGAGTTCGAGGCCAGTCTAGTCTACTGAGCTAATTCCAGGACAGCTAGGACTGTTGCACAGAGAAACCCTGTCTTTAAAAAAAAAAACTACCACTACTACTAATATTTCAAAATCAATGAAAGATTAATCTGTTTACCTTTTTAATCATTCTGGAATTCTATACTCTTGTAAAGGAGTATTTATGCTGGCTTTCTAAAGCTTGCATACGTTTCTCCCTAGAGAAACAAAAGCCTTGCAAGATTACTGCTGCCTCTCAGTGTTCCTTCATACTAAGAAATATCCCCAAGAAGGAGTATTATATAGTTCCACCTAGTGTGCCACCACTTTGGTTGAACATATCTCTAGGCTCTAGGCTACTCACCCTGGTTTCTGTACTGCTGGATCTGTTATTCCCAAAGATTTTGGGAGAAAGAGCACTGGCCCAACTCATCATGACTAGATTAATTGAAGCACGTTTTATTTTTTTTATTCCTATATGGTCTGCCTCCCCGTAATGTGGGGCTGAAGAGTTCAGCATTGGATATGGGGAAGACAAGGGTTTTATAGCTCAAGAGTAAGTGCTTTTCCAAATGGGGGATTTGGCAGGCAAATAGGTAAGGTTACAGAGGCATAACATAAGCAGAACAAGTTAGTCATAACTACCTTCTGAAACAAAGACATGTTTGCAAGGCAGTCATGAGGTAGTCCTAACAATAGGTGTTCATAACCAGAGGTAGTCATAACAACCATTTGAAACAAAGGCATCATTTCCTGTCGTGTAGGAGGGCCCTTCTGTATTTGGGTTGTTTTTATTGGTTAATAAAGAAACTGCCTTGGCCTTTTGATAGGGCAGGACTTAGATAGATGGGGAAAAGAGAACAAAATACTAAAAAGGGGACAGAGTCAGGGAGAGCCGCCCTCCATGAAGCTCCCAGGTCAGACACGCTAAATCTTTCCCGGTAAACCACGACTTGTAGTGACACACAGATTATTAAAAAATGGGTTAAACGAATATGTGAGAGTTAGCCAATAAGAGGCTAGAGCTAATGGGCCAGACAGTATTTCAATAAATACAGTTTCTGTGTAATTATTTCGGGTATAAGCTAACCAGGCGCCGGGAACGCAGCCCGCGCGCCTCTTACTACATCCTGGAACAGGCAGTATGGGACCTTTCGTAGTTAAGGTTACATGTGGGGCATAGCCATATTCTTGAGAAATAGATTTAATCATAAACAGGAATGAACCTAGTTTTTCTTTACTATAAGATAGTTTTCAAGTCTAAGATAGCAGCAGGCTGGTTCTTCAGGTGCTCCTGCTACAGGCTTCTTCTTGGAGGGTGTGGGACGATCCTCCTAGGCTGTACTGGCATGGGAAGCTGTGGAAAAACCCTTCTCTTTTCTCGATTGGAACTGAGGCTTAGGTCTCTAGCCAGGAGAGGGAATAACCTTCACCAAAGTTTTCTCATGATACTTCCCATATTATAAATGCTTATTAGTTTTTTAAAAATTATATTTCTTTGTATTATATGTGTAGGTACCCACTCATGCATGCATGTACATTCCACAACATGTGTGTAGACATAAGAGGAAAATTTGTGAAAGTTAATCTTTCCTTCCACCATGTGGAGCCTAGAAAATGAATTCAGGTATGCAGGTTTGGTAGTAATTGCCTTTACTTATTGTGCTAGCTCACAAGTGTGAGGATTGCAACTTAGTGGGCCTCTGTGTGTGTGTGTGTGTGTGTGTGTGTGTGTGTGTGTGTGTGTATGTGTGTGTGTGAGTTTGAGACAGGGTCTCACTATGAAGCTATACCTGGTCTGGAACTCACCATTTAGACTAGGCTGGCTTCAAACTCAGATGGTCGTTTTCCTTGAGGATTCCCTTCTTGTTATTCTGCCTATTCCCCAGTAAGCTCTTTCTTATTTGGTTCAACTACTTGTCTATCTACTTAGACAAATTCTCTTCTTGCATGCGAATTGCATCATTTGTGTGCAGACAATCCTGTTGGACTTGGTCGTTCACAGGATGGACTCTGTAGAGTATCCTCAGCTTGTTCTTATGTCTCAAGAAATTCCTTTCTCCAAAGTCTGTCATTTAGACAAAAGCTGGCATTCCCTTGCTAAAAAGAGTCATTTTCCTTATCACTGGCAAAAGTAGCATATGACTCTCCTATTAACCTATGCCTGAGGTGCCTATTTAACATATGAAAGCAGACACATGCTGCTCCAAAACCTGCTTATAGAGTCCTGGCTCCTCTGCCCCCTACTCTGAACCCCTGCCCCTGAGCTTCTTGTGCCTTCCCCTCAACTTCTTTGATCCCCATAAAATCTCATCCTTTTTGGCTGTGTTTTCTCTTGCTCTCTTGGTTCTCTTGGCTGCTGGCTGACTCTGCTCCTGGATCTGTCCTGGTCTCCCCTCTGGCCCTCACTCCTCTCTCCTTCTCTCCTCTCTTGCTCTCCACCCTCTCCTCAAATAGCCTGGTTAGTCTGCTGGCTATGTTCAGTCTAGACTCCTCCATGTGTCCTGGGCTGTGCAAGGCTCAAAGGTAATCCATGGAGTCTCTGTCCTAAGTTGTTTTTTAATCCAAAGGGGGTAAGAAAAAGACACACTCTTGATGGTTTCCTTCAGACTTTTTCTTTATTCTTCTTCTGTATTCTCTATTCTCTGACTTTATTTTTCTTCTATATACCCTTATAAAATCTTTGAGGTAACATAGAAATTACAATGTGGTTACACTGTATTTTTCAAGTGAATGATTGTAATGAATACAGATAAAAACATGTTTGTCATACTTCTTACATAATTAAAACAAAGTCACCCAAGAACCCCCATACATTTACATCTAAGTAACTTATTGTTATAGATTGACAGGGTTTAAGCAGGCAAAGGATTTTTCTCAGCCAGTTCTGACAGGCTGCACATTGTGGTTACAAAGAAAGGACCAATTATTTTATTATTTATCTCAAAAGGTAATCTTATCAAAAATCTTAGAAAAATTCTAAATATATACTTTCATGTATGAAAAAGAAACAGTCATCTCTATTTTAAACCCTCAGGGTGCATACCCACTCATCAACAGTTTTTTTTTTTATATTAGAAAAAGGGCACAAGGAATTAATCATCACCTTTGGTCACAAACCCATCCTAGCAAGAAAGGCACAAAGCTAATAATAATTGGGTTCTTGTTTCCTGACCTTAAAGAGTTCCTCAAGCCGCTCCATGTCTTTCTAAAATTTTAGATTCTCTTCTTATATTTTTCACCTCAAAATTACTTGACAAAAACATCTCAATCTTAAATAATTTTCAAAGTTTTGTTTCTGCTGTGATGTACTCCAAAACCTGTGAACAAATCTCCCAACATTGAGATTAAAAGAATTTAAGCTAGCAGGGCTACTGGGACTCAATTGTTCTTAATCATTAACTTAAAAGCCACAGTCTAAATGGCTCCTCAATAGAAACCCATGTGTTCCAGTTGTGTGACTCGTGACACTTGATTGACCGTTTTTTTTTCTTTCCTCTGTAGTCTCTGTTTTATCAGAGGCAGGGGCAACATTTTATCATACCTTTACCTACGTTAATTTTTTTTTATTAAACTAACCTCTATCATCATCCCTTACTGTATTTATTAAAATCCCTCAAAGCCTCAAAATCCTATTTAAACAAACACTCTTATTATACAAAATCATTGCTTCAGTTAAATAGTGCAGCTTAGGAGGACATCATCTTCATAATAATCCACAAGTAAAAATGCAAGTAGAATGTGACATTTCTATGAGATGATAATGCTGCATTAAGGGCAGTGGGGATCTCCCTAAGCCCATTCACACCATGCCAGATACCAGAGGAAGATGGCACACCAGAAGCAAAAGACACTCTGGGGTCTGTGGTCTTGGGGCCTTGCCTATCTGAGCTTTACCCATCAGGATTTTGTTTCCTGGTGGGCTGATGACCTGAAGTCAATTGCCATCTGCTGCTCCTCTGACATGGCTTCCTACCCTTTATGTTCTATGTGCTAAACTCTGTGCCACAGATTACTCTCCTTGGCTTAGTTTGCTTAGGAAGATGTTGGATGCCATCTGATTTTGCCTTCTTCTGTCAGGTCTAAAGGACACTCCAGTTTCCCAAACTCCAAAAGACATTCCAATTATCCAGAAATGAACTTAACCTGTACTTCAGGAAGATTTCTGGTAGTTAGGTAAAAGTCAGCATTCCTTAGGAACTTGCGAAACCACTTACCATCTGCCAAAAGGAGTCATTTCCCTTACCTGTGACAGAAGGGGACATATGGCTCTTCATTGACATATACCTTGGCTGCATATTAAAACCCATCCTAGCATCCAGGCATCCTCAGTATCACAAGTACCTATTATACATCTTAAAGTCTTCACCTAGGATAATGACTTCCTACCTCCCAAGGCTTCCCTCATTACAGATATCCATTTGTTCTCTTCATAAAGGCAAGGATTTCTGCCTGCCATTGCTAGACTCACAATGCTTTCTTTTCTCTATTCTCCATTTCCTAGATATTCTCTTTCTCACAGATAATGCTGGCTATATCCAATGTCCAGTATTCTTGCCATGTTCAGTCAACTTCTTTCTCTCTTTGTTCTGGGCTCTTCCAGATGCCTCTCTATTCTCCTTCACGTATCTTTAGCAGACCCTTTCTCTTAACCATACTGTGGAGCGGTCATGTCAGCAAATTCTTCACTACACCCATACATCTTCATGCTAATATCTCTTTCTAATAGCACCCCCTTCTGCCGTCTATTATAGACCCTGGGCATTTTGCTCCTCTACGCTATTGCAATGCATAGGCTTTTGGGAGCAGCCTTCATGTTTTCACCTGATTTTTACTTTTGGCAAAATTTATTTTTATGTATATGAGTGTTTGCCTGAATATGTGTGCATGTGCATCACATTTGTACAGTGCCCAATGAGGACAGAAGAGAGCATCAGACAGCACCTTCCCGCTCTCCTGTGCCTCAGTTATAGATGGCTTTGAGCCACCATGTAGATACTAGGGATTAAATCTGGGTCCTCTGGAAGAACAACAAGTGCTCTTGACTGCTGAGCTATCTCTCCAGCCCCATCCTTATTTTGGTTTTTAAAATACGGTGTCATGGCTGGAGAGGTACCTTGGAAATCTGTTCTTGTAGAGGATCCCAGAGTACAGACTGAAACACCCTCATCAGATGGGCCACCTCTAACTCCAGCTCTAAGGGATTCTGATACTCTCTTAGGGATGCATGGGCATCAGAACATATAACTATCCATATACAGACACATAAATGTACAAATAAAAATGTACACAAGAAAATCTTTTCTATTTCATTTAAAAGTAATATGCAATGAAATCACCTTGAGAGCCACTGAGACAAAATGTGAAAATGAGGAAGAAAGAGCACTGCCAGCGCCGAGCCTTCATGTCTCATTCAAACCCTATTAGTGGGTCTGTCAAAGAAAAGCAAAAAGGCATGCTATGAATTTTAAATGTGTAAAGGAATTAGAAGTTAGTGTAGTGTATGATTCAAAGAGATTAAATTATTTTTCTTACAATAATTTAATTATGACGTTAAACCTGATGCTATCACAGTACAGCAGTATGGGAATTCTTAATATGTCATGGAAGAAAAATTAGATTATAATACAACATTTAAACTCCATGGTCTGTTTTTTAAAGCACACACACTTTGGCAATAAAGCCTTTGACAGGTCCATCACTACATGTGCACTAGAATGCAGACTTTGAGGGCAGGCCTCACATCTGGAGCAGTGCACATGTATGACAGCTGCTGGAAATGGCTGCTAGTGAATATACACTTGGTATTGATTACACAGTGCTTCTCCAAATCATAGCTTTCTTGTTTAGAAACTTGCTACACAAATCTTATGTTGCTCTTTTAGTAAAATAGGCTAAAGCTAATTCATGTACTGATGACATTAATTATGGCTTTAATAACCACTACTCATAAAATACAGTCTAAGTGTCCAATCTAGTACAAAACAAAGGCAACTGTTAGGATCACAGTTTACAAAGAACGTTTCAACACTCAAGGAAGTGATAAATATGGATGACAAAATTCCTGCACACACAGTATCGTGAGTGTATGTAATATGTATCTGTCTTTCTTTAGTATGAGATTATAGTTTTCACTCTTTAAAAAGAGATCCTTTAAAGGAATGGTTATAATAGATTGAAATGCTCTAAAAAAAACTTATAGGGAACAAGTTTGGAGATATGCTGTTACCGGAATATATTCTAAATCTGTGGTGGGACAGGTGAGTTTAGAATGATTAACACTATCATCAAAAGCAATATAAGATTTTTTAATTTATTCTTTCAAAATCAAACTTCATAGGTTAATCATTGATTGTTTTATTTTTACAGTTTAAATATTAGAAAATGTGATTGAAATCATTAAATATACAACCTTGGAGGAGGATCTTATTAACATGACTGTACATTTTCTTTTATAGATACACTTACATAAAAACTAGAAATAATTTAAAGTCTCCCATAGGAAAATAAACAAAGAGAAAATGTGCAGAGCTTGACAAAGTTATTGTCCTAATAGTTCCCCAGATAGACATTGTTATTTTTGGTAAAGGGAAAACATGTTGTAAAACAGTACTTGTTTTCAAAATAAGGTCTTCATGTGTACTTATACATATATTTGCATGTATATGTAAGGATAGATGCCACATTGATCATTTCTGAAGCCTTCAGACATTCCTAACTTTGTGTTCACTCTAACAGTAGGCCGATATAAAAAACACTTTTGCTTTTGTAGGTCATTGAACAAACCTTAAAACTTAAGCACCACAAGAAAAAAAAATTAACAAATTCATGATGTTTAAATGTAACATCATAACATCCTATTTCCACTTTCCCAAATTGGGACACCGTACTACCAACTTCCCACTCTCATAATGACTCCAGCTTGGTACTCTCGATTGACAGCTCTAGCATCTCCCTTTCCAGTCTTCAGTTGAGCTGAGGTTCTTATTTCATTTGTAGTTATGATTAGTTTTTGATATTCCCTAATTCACTAAGAGATGTATCCCATTTCTTTTTTGTCTGTGGCTCTTATCCAATATTTTCTGCAGGTACATGCTTCTAATTCTAGGAATATGTCTCTACAACCATATCCTTTCTCTACATCCTCATTGTGTTCAATCTCTTGTTACCAAATTATTTCTGTAAGAACAAATGATGACGTTTTTAAAATAAAATCCCTAATACTACTAAAACTTGTTAGAATAAACAAACTCAGTAATGTTGCAGGATTCAAAACCCACATATGAAACCCTGTAATCATTTTATATAGCAACAGCATTGCTCAAAACAAAACAAATGAAAATCAAACAAACAGAAAAGAAAGTAATGCATTCCAGAAAGTATCCCCAGAAAATAAAATGTTTAGAAATCAATATAAATCAGGAAGTGAAAGACCTCTTCAATGAAAATTAAAATACACTAGTGAAAAATAGTGAAGGCTCATACACAAATGGGAAGACACTCCATGTTCATGAATTGAAACAATAATTATTATAAAATGTCCATGTTATACAAAATAATAGTTAAATTTAATACATTCCCATCAAAATTCCAAAGTCTCTTACTGCATGTAGAAAAGAATGTCACCAAATTCAATTCTGAACCACAGACTATCTCAAATAACCCAAGCAATACTGAATATTACAATAACTCATTTCAAAATATGTTACAACACCACACAATTTCAGCCTGCATGATAACAGACATAGGCACCTAAACAAGTTAATAAGGAAAAATAGCATACCCTTTGACGCAGCAATCCTACTACTTAAGGAGCTGAAGTTGCAACAGTTGTATAGTAACACATCTGTACCTACATGTTCATTGAAACTATTCCTATAGTCATGGCATCTATAATACATTCCTTTGTCTCTAAAATTGGAAGAAGCAACTAAGGTATGCTCCAAGTTAATATAGCTCTAATTTCTGACAGAGGATAACAAAACAAGGCTGACTTACCTAGCCATGTCATGTAAATTAATCCAAGTAATTCTACCAGAGTTACTATGAGCAAACCCGAGACTAGAATGAAGCCATATTTTGGTGCAAACTCTGTAAAAACAAAGAAATTGTTTAGTATAAATGCATATAAACTACTTAAAGAAATACATAATATCAAGTTTTAAGGATAGTATTATTGTTAGAGATAAAAATTAAGTATATGTGTTGACTATCATTAAGTCAGTCAATAAAATGATTCTGAATTGTTTTAAGATAAAAACACTTAGTATTCATAACATACATGTCAGGACTGATGGAAAATTCTGTCCCCAAACAGTTTGAGTCTGGCTGCTTTTAAAGTTCTGTGGAATTGAGCCATGATAATTTGGATAGCTGGAAAAGAGCCATGAAGTACACGTAGACATATTCTTGTACTGGCATTGAAAATATAATCTTCAGTGTGGAAGAAATATCATAATAAAAGAAAGAAAATTGTTAACTAGCAAGTGGTATGGGAAATTCTTCTTTCTGTGTGTTGCTTTTATTGGTTGATGAATAAAGAAATTGTCTTGGGTCTGTGCATGGAAGAATAGAGGTAGGTGGGGAAATTAAATTGAATACTGGAATAAAGAAGGTGGAGTCAGAAGACACCATGTAGCCATTGCTGGCAACAGATGAGGTGGAACCCTGCCCATAAGCCACTGCCATGTGGTGATACACAGATTAATAGAAATGGGTTAAATTAAGATGTAAGGGCTAGCCAATAAGAAGCTAGAGCTAATAGGCCAAGCAGTGTTTTAATTAATACAGTTTCTGAGTACTTATTTTGGGAGTTTGGGCAGCTGGGAACAAACAAGCAGCCTCCCTACAACAGATTGGTGCTCCAACATTGTCCACTATATCCATCTAAAACCTGACAAAGCTTAAAAAGGAATTCTAGACACAAAAATACAGAGTTTAGCATGGCTTAACACCATGGCTCCTTTAAGCAAGGCCTTTCTGATTCAGCAGCAGCAAAAAAAAAAAACCCAAAAAACAAAAAACAAAAAAACCAAACAAAAGAAACAACCCCCCAAACCCCACATGGTTTCAAAATGGCGACTTCCTGGTTCAACAGCACAAATGGCTCTAACAATTTTGGCAGGCCTGGCTAAAAAGCATTTAAATGAGGTCTGTGAGCAGGGTGTTACAATGTACTTAATGGCAACATAGACCCTCTGTGTGCCTAAAAATGGGGCAATGTATATTGCTTTCAGAGCTAGTGAACATGGCTCAGCCATGTTGGATTGGGCAGAGCAAGCAGGAAGGACCATGATGGCCCTAACCATGCCTGCTTAGGATTTTTTTTAAAAAGTCACTTCTTGTCAGAAAGTAATTAAGGATACACAATAGGATAGATTCAGACATAATAGAACTCTAAAAGAGTCACAGTGTGTTTAAAAATGTATGTAGGCTTGGCAGAGAGAAGAAAAAAGAGTAAGTCGCATAAAGATGGAAAATACGCAGAGAGTCTGGACTATGTATATTATTGTGTTTTCTTTGAATTTTTTTGACTATGAAGGTGCTTGTACAGAGAGGCATTTCATTGTATGGGCTGCTAAGATAAACCAACATAAAGGTATCTTTACTTCAGAATCTGAGCCTAAGGATATGTTGCTTTGGAAAAGAGGTTCTTCTTTTGTTTCCACAGAAAATGAGAACCTGTGGATTAATTATAGACTACTATGGTTTGATGGACCAAGACCCACTAAAAAGTCACCATGAACACCTCCCCAAAATACTTCACCCAACAAAAAGAGGAAGCAGTTTAGAAAACTACATGCAAATGCCCAATGTTTGTAAATGTTTGTTTACATTCAACGGGGGATATGCTATAGAGATTTGCATTGGTATGGCTTTTGATTTGATTTATTGATACAAATTTAAGGTCAATTTTGTTATACTGTGTATATACATATTTCTGATCTTGATTAAGGTA
Source organism: Ondatra zibethicus (assembly GCA_004026605.1). Taxonomy (NCBI): domain Eukaryota; kingdom Metazoa; phylum Chordata; class Mammalia; order Rodentia; family Cricetidae; genus Ondatra; species Ondatra zibethicus. The sequence goes on along the minus strand of PVIU01021990.1, from coordinate 13,999 downwards.
TTGTGTTTGTCCAGCTCATTTAAAAATGTAATGTATAATGAATAACTATAGGTTAATAGATAATCATCTATAATAGTCAAGCTTGTAGTCATGTTAGTTAGATTTTCTAGATGTATGGAAATGTATTTCAGATGGATAGACATTCTTCATACCTTTCAAAGACTACAGAATATGGCATTTATAATGTTTAAGAACTTAGGACTTTCCATTTCAGTGAGACACATCTGCTCCTGGCAGCACCAATTACTTCAAGAGGAGGATGGGCATCAAGAGAATCCTTATGGAGTTTTCTAGCTATTTGGGCAAGAGACTGCTCTTGTTTGGATTACTTGATGTTATGCTGTGTGAGCTGGACATGTGAGGCCCACAGAGAGATGACTGCTGAACTTGCTTAAAGATGAGATGGTCCTTCAGGGTTCTTGATTCATGAAAGAGTCTACAAGACATTCTGCAGGACACAGAAGAAAGTGACTGACAAAATGCCAATATAGGTGGAACTGTCTTTGAAATTTCCTGCTTCATGAAAAAGTCTGCCAGACACTATGGGCCAGTAAGCTGAAGATGGGTGCCCGCAATGTACAGAAGAACTTTGGGTGACTTTCCAGGCATTGAGATGTCTCTGTCAATTCTGCAGTTTTGAAAGTTGTTGACAATGCATTTCCTGTTAAATTATGTAATATTATATCCTTCTGGAGTCTTTAATGGAGTTGATGAATAGATAATTATTATAGTTTTACTTAGTTATGCTAAAAGATAAAGTAGATATAAATATTGTAACTGTAATTCTTGCTTGATACCTGTTTTGTTATATGTAATTTTACTATGTTAAAGTTAAAACCTTCCTTTTTGAACAATCATAGGACCAAGCTAGTCCCTCTAAATGTGGTTGAGGGACATTTGTATGGCTGGAGCAGACTGGGGGCCACTGGCAGTGGCATTGGGATTTGTCTCTGCTGCATGTACTGGCTTTTTGGGATCCTATTTTCTTTGGATATATGCCTTGCTTAGCCTAGATGTAGTGAAGAAGGCCTTGGACCTTCCACAGGGCAAGGTGCCTTACCCTCTCTTAAGATTGGAGGGGGTAGCATAGGAGGGTGTGTGGGGAGAATGGGAGGAGGGGAGGGACTGGGAAATTGAATTGGTAGTTTTTTTTAAAAGAATCTAATTAAAAAAAGAAAAGAAAATCCAAAAAACTTTCCTTTTTATTTGAACAGAAAAGGGGAAATGGTGTGGGAAGTCCTTCTGTCTATGTATTGCTTTAATTGCTTAATGGATAAAGAAACTGTCTTGTGCCTGCTCAGGGATGAATAGAAGAAAACTAAACTTAATGCTGGGAGAAAGAAGGTAGATTCAGAAGACACCATGGAGCCACCAGAGGGGAAAGACAAGAGCTGCCATCTGGAACCTTACCATGGGCAATAAGCCTTGTGGTAAAATATAAAATAATGGAAATGGGTTCATTCTAAATGTACGAGCTAGATAGTAATATGTTTAAATGATTGGTCAAGCAGTGATTTAATTAATACATTTTATGTGTGATTATTTTGGGGATGAACAACTGGGAACAAACAAGTGGCCTCCTACAACAAGCAACTGCTAAACATGTGAAGAAATGTCATTGGTGCCAGTGATGCAAAATGCTGTGGTTATTTTGATACATTTGAAAACGAAATATGCCCTTAGTGTATAATCCAGGATTTACTCAAATGGACTTGATAGTACACATCCATAGGAAAATATGTATATATGTCTACAGAAATAGGAAAATATGTATATATGTCTACAGAAATTCTAATTATAGTCATAACAAATCTAAAAGCAACCAGGATATCTTTCATTAGATGTATGCATTAAAAATACTGTTGTGTGTCCTCTAAAATGTTCTGCACTCAAAAATAGTGAACTATGAAACCATAAAAAAGGCATGGGGGGAAGAAGACTATATAAAAAAGGTTACATACAATATATTTTTAAATAAAAGACATTCTTAAAAAAGACAAATTATCGCTGTTGCAAGGGATTTGTGGGGACAGAGAAATAAACAGGTAGGGACAAGGGACTTAGATCAGTGAAGGTATTCTATATGACAAACACAGTGAGTAATGCATCTCATATGTGTTGTTCACAGAGGAAGAGGGAACCATAATGTAATCTGAGGGTGATAGCCTTTAAACAGTGGTTCATCGATTAGAATAAATGTGTGGTCTGGTTGAGAATAGTGGGGGACAATGTGGCATGAAGCGCATATGAAAGGACATGAAGTATATATTTTACAATTCATGGAAACTCTACAGCACCCATTGAACCTTGTTGTGAGCCCAAGGCATCTTTAAAAAGACAGAGTTTATTATAAAGAAAAAGAAGATTATGATCTCTGTCCAAGAGAAATCTAAATCAAGACTCCAGATAAACATGACTCTTACCATTTATAGTAAGATATACTCCTACCATAACGAGTGCAAAGCCCAATGCCTGAATGACTGTTAACATGATCATGGCATGAAGGGTCCTCCCAATAGCTATGACAAAGAAAAGGGCAAAGCAGAAGCATGGTGAGAATGATGATAAAGCAGTACAATCTACTTGCATTTGGTACAGTCAACAACAAGGCACTATAAGCAAGGACTGGAGTAAGTTTGCACATGACAAACATTTTCCCAGTGAGGTCACCCTTTCCAGTAAGTGTTGACTTCAGATCACCACTCAGCTGACTTTCACTTTCATTGTCTTCTGAAGAGGACTGAAAGTTTTAACTCTAAACCTGACAACAGTGCTGCTTTGACTATATTTGTGTATCTTATATTATAAATGACTATTATGCATGGCTTCTTCACACGGACACAAAATTGCTTTGGGGGAGCCTTAGTGATTACACATATAATATGCTCTGTTATGCTTTTCAAGGATCTATGATTTTAAAATGAAAGCTTTCTAGTGCACAGGCATCCAAGAGAGACCTTATGACCCACAAAGCAACTTTTAAAACAAGTGTTTACTTATTTTGTGTTGGAGGAAGCAGGTATGTGTGTGGAGGTCAGAGGACAATATGTGGAAATAGCCCCTCTCTTTCCACTATGTAATTTCTTGGAATGAAACTCAGGTTGTCAGGCTTGGTGGCAAACACTTCTACTTGCTGAGTCATCTTGTTGGCCCAGATGTGACTTTTTAATAATAACAACAAAAAGATATTGGTGGTTTACTTTTAAACTATAAAAGATAAATACTGATTATATTTTGAATATACATCTTAAGATATATTAAGTTTTTTCTACAAAAATAATGAAAAAACCAAACAAAATCCCCATGCATACACACACACACACATGCACATACATACACAAATAGAGCCTTCATTTAGTGTCCTGATCTGTAAACTCATCTTGTAAAAACAGTTTTATTGATGAAGAACATGGTGGGAAAATGGCAGACTTGTAATCTCCTTATAACTTCACTATCCTGAAGTTCAGAATGTGAGTGCAAGCTTGAGTTATTGCATTCCAAACATTCCAAACACGAAATCCTGAAATCTGATGGTAAAAATTTCCCCATTTTGGAGCTTATTCAATGTTGTATCTCCTGAGTAGAGCTGTTCAAACAGTACATTTTATGCAAATGTCTCAAACTCTGAAATACAGAAATTCAAAATACTTCTGGTATCAAGTATATCAAAAGCATAAGAGAGGTACTTAAGCTGTGGTATAGGAGGTCCTTCTGTCTATGTGCTGCCTTTTTTGGTTAATGAATAAAGAACTGCTTTGAGCTTATGGCAAGGAAGAACAGAAATAGGCAGGAAAAGCTAGGCTGTATGCTAGAGAAAGGAGACAGAGTCAGAGAGATGCCATGAAGCTGTGGCCAGAGGCAGACACGCTGAAAATTTGCTAGTAAGGCACTTCCACATGGCAATACACAGTTTAATGGAGATGGGTTAAATTAAGATGTAAGACTTAGCCAATAAGAAGCTAGAGCTAATGGGCCAAGCAGTGATTTAATTAATACAGTTTCTGTGTGATTATTTAGGTCTAAGCTGGCTGGTAGCCGGGAACACAAGCGGCCCCTCCTCCAACAAAGCTGCATATATAAAAATCACTTTTTACAAAAGTAAAAGTGCCTTCAAGATCTAAGATGTTAGAATCCATCCTTGTGAGATGTAATTAGGAATAGTATTGGAATTTTCTTGCAAGACTGGGTTTCTCTATTGCTTTGGAGCCTATTCTGGAACTAGTTCTGTAGACAAGGCTGGCCTCAAACTCACAGAGATCTGCCTGCCTCTGCCTCTGAAGTGCTGGGATTTAAGGCATGCATAGCACTGCCAGGCTGGAAATATTTTAAATAGACCAAATTTTATGAAAATCAGAATTAAAATGAATAGAAAACATCCACTCTGCTGGGTAGTTTTCAAAGTAACAGAAGGTGCTATATAGGTGTCTAGGGTATGAAAGTCATCAATGATTTTACCAAGTTAGACCCTCATGCTATAGTACCAACCTTCCCTGGCAACAATGTACCTACTGAGGCAACAATGGCACCACTTTTATGTAGTGACCACTTTCTGATAGGATTTGAGAGTTGCTCAGCAGGAGGACATTTCAGGCCTGGTAGTATAATCCTGGTCAAAAACTGCCTTGGACTTCATGGCCCTTAGGGTAGAAACTGTCACAGCCATTTTACTAAATAATCATATTGCCAAATTGCCTTCTAAAATTTATTTTTATATCCAGTAGATCTGTGTTGCTTGCTACTTTTGTCAGGAAGTTTCTTTCTGCCTTAAGAAACAGTCAGGTGAGAACAAAAAAAACTAAATACTTTAGCCCTAAATCGGGTGTCTTTATCACCTACCACCACTACCAACAACTAAGGTCATAAAACATTTTGGAAGAGTTGGAAACAATGTTGGAACTTGGTGATAGGAAGGGCTGCCATGAATTGCTGTCTACTGGACATGATATGGCTATTGCTTTCATGAACTCACAGCTGCTCTGGTTACATGAGCAAGACCAGCAGAAGATCCAGCCCGTCAAGATTCTGGCATAGATGGTGGTGTTCTCTAGGTTCCGCTCCTTGCTAAGGAGTGCACTGGCAACTGATTACTGCTGGGGGAAGGGGACCATTCTCTTTTGAGGATATGGGCAATGTTGGGTTTCCCACACTCCAGTAGATGGATTCACATTCATGAATACATGGTTAACACTAACTGGATTTAGTGTTCTAGCATATTAAAATAAAAAGACATGAAGCTGAGATGGAGACACACTAGTGGCATATTGGAGCAGCGAGAGGAGTGATTGGGGGTGGTTATAACCACACTTCATTGTACCTGTGTGTGAAATTCTCAAAATAAGAAAGGTAATTTTTAAAACAGGATAGAAGGTTTTTCACAAAGTGCTGTATTTTAAATGAAAAGATTGTTAAAATCATGTTAAAACATCAAATGCTTACCTGGCATAAACTTATGGTACTGAAGAAATACAGGTATCACTGAAGGAGTGACCAATAAAATAAGTCCATAGCTTTTCTTTTCTGAATAATTACCTGTTAACAAACAAAATTTTATTTTGTATGTGTTTCTGTTGTTTGGGAAGTTAATGTATTGAATTTATTAAGTGCATTTCCCTGAATTCTGCAGTCATAAAGTATGAAATGTTTAACATATTTTCTTCTAAATTTACAGTGAGTCAACATTTTTCATTTACTTCAGACTCAACTGAATGATACAAATTTTAATGCTAGAGTCTCATCACATCATCATCACCTTTATTTGGTTTTACTCTTTAGCTGCCTTAAATCTTCCAGATGATAAACTTGCCCTCACTGTCCATTGTCCATTCATTCTCAGTATTCAGCCTGTCCCCAAGACAAATCACCTGATCTTTCACATTGTCTTCTGAGTTCATCACCTCCCCAGGCCCTCACCAGCCCTGGATGCAAACATGGCTGCCAAATCTGTGTTGTAAAGATCTGCCTGTGCTTCAGTCTCCCTAAGAGATGGCAGTGGTGTTATGTGGTCTGCCTTTCAGTCCTAGCTCTTGCTCCCCTGAATATGCCCTCTGCTGTTATGTACCATTCCCACTTCCATCTCTCAGCTCAGTGACCCCTTCAGAGAGACATGGCTCCCACGGGCATGCCCATTTCCACATCTCAGCCAGTGACCCCTGCCTGCCTCCATAGTGGCTTGAATGGTGATCGTATACACATTCTTAACTTCCTGTCACCAAAACTATGACAAGAGGTAGAATGAGGAATCTTAAACAGAGTCTTTGTGAGGGAGGAAGAGAGCACAAAGAACCTGGTGAGGCAGATAATGGAAGAACAGAGAAGGGAGCTTCTCTGCCACAAGCTAGGCTGAGCATTGCCTGAAAACACTGGAAGTTACAAGAGTCAGGAAGTGGAACACACCACACACTCCCAGCAGAGCTTCATGAGGCAGCATGATGCTGAGCACACAGCAACTTCAAGCATAAGGGGTCAAGATCTTTGAGCAATCTTCTGTTCTTTGAGGCTACATCATTTGCCACAATCCTTCCCATCAGCTCTCGGGATCAATATGCTTCCCTTTGGGATGTTCTTCACATCAGCTGCACACATTACAGCCCAGTACCTGTGCATCTTACCTGGGATAAAAAGAAAGGCTCCAACAATGACAACCATGGTGAACAATAGTCCAGAAGTAGATAAAACAATCGTTTTCTTGTTAATAAGGTTGGTTTTATATTTTTTCACTTAAAAAGACAGAAATAATTACATGAACTTAATCAGAAATGAAGGAATTTCTGTGATAAATACGGTGGCAATACAGTGAAATTGGGCAACCCTTGAATAAAGGTCTTAGCAAATTACTCACACCTTTCATAAGAAATTGATAGATAGGGTCATGGCAATAAATATGTATAGCAGGTGAATGTGAAGATGTAAGTAAGCTCTTATCTATGATAGAAGAAGTTACAACAGTATTCTAAACTGGGAGCATTTTTCAGTTTCTATATTAATCTTTTTTGTCGGAGTGACTCTATGCATGATTACATTAGAACTTTGATCAGAATCCCTAAATTCCACACAGTAATATCCCCCAGTTATAGGCCACTCTAAGTGTCTTTCAATATTGTTAGTGTTTCCCAACAAGCAAAGTCATTCCAGACTGACCATACAGTAGTGTGGTATAGTGATTCACACAGAGCTCAACAATATAAGAAATAGAGAAACAAGCCCCATCTAAAATGATTATTTACTAAAATTAGTAAAGCATCTAGAAATTTTGGATATTTGTTTTGAAAAAGAAGACTAAATATTGAGAAAATCATTTCCTGGTGAAATTCTAATAGAGGAAAATGAACTTACAACTGTGATATTAAAATAAAAGCACACTGCCAGGGTTCAAGCAATTCATCATAGAAATGACTACTTCTAACACAGGCTAATCCTTCTGAGCCTCTACCCTCCCTGAGACAACAGGCTTAACAGCACTTTCTTTTACTCTGTATTGGACTTTTTTAAATAAATATGAATTAATTACATACATACACACATGCTTGCCTGAGTTTATATGCAGTAAATGCATGCAGGAGTCCAGAAAGAGCAGAAGAGAACATTGCACTTCCCGGATCTTGAGTTACAGATGGTTGTGAGCCAGCATGTAGGTTTTGGGAGCAGATCTATAAGTGTTCTTCACTGTTGAGACTTTTCTCACATCCTCTTTATAAATGTGAATATATCTGTATTGAGGGAGGTCTTTCTGTCTATGTGTTGCTTTTATTGGTTAATTAATAAAGAAGACTGCCTTGGCCTGTTGATAGGGCAGAACTTAGGTAGGTGAATGAAGGCAGACACACACACACACACACACACACACACACACACACACAGAGAGAGAGAGAGAGAGAGAGAGAGAGCATGTAGCCCTGCTGGGGATAGATGCCAGAACATTTCCCAGTAAGTCATAGCCTCATGGTGGTACACAGATTAATAGGAATGGGTTAAATTAATATGTAAGAGTTAGCCAATAAAATGATAGAACTAAGGGATGAAGCAGTGATTTAATTAATACAGTTTCTGTGTGATTATTTCATTTCTGGGAAGCTGGGATGAGCAAGTGTCCTCCTACTACAGATTGGTGTCCACGTGGCCAAGTAAAATCCACTTAAAGCCTGAGAAAGCTAAAAAAGAAATCCTAGACACAAAAGAACAGAGTTAAGCATGGTTTGGTAGTGGCATTTTCTTGTGTGGCTCTGTTTTCTAGAAGCAAGAAGAGGCATTGCTCCTTTAAGAAATGGTTTCCTGATTCACCCATAGCAGAAAAAAAGCCACGGGGTTTTAAAATGTGGCTTCCTGGGCCTTGCTGCCAGTGCTAACTCTGGCTATGGAGCATTTGAATGGCATGTAGGCCCAGGTGTTTGTGTAGCCACTTGGAGTCAGGTGGAAAGTAGCTGAGACCATACCCATGGCTCAGTGTTCCCTACCTGTGTAGGCAGCAGAATCAAGACTGCTAGGACTGCACAGGCAGGAGAGCATGGCAGATTCCTGCTGCCATAACAGAGATATTTCCAGGCCGTGCAATGCTCTGCTATTACTCAGATAAGAAGGGTTTATGTGCTGCATGCTCATTCTGAGTTAAAGTGCTGAGTGCAGCTCCTACCTGGCAGCCCCAGAGCAGGCAGTAATAGTACGTCCACCATTTTGAAAGGGGACAGAGGTGGAGCCAGCATTCAGAGCAGCTGCAACAAAGCTGTTTACCATTTTAAAAGCTCTTCAAGACAGTAAAGAATTACAGATAACACAATAAGGACAGATTCAGACATAAAAGAACTCTAAATGGTTCATAATGTTGGATAATTGTATGAAGGCTTGGGACAGAGAAGAAAAAGAGTATAGAGAGTTATAAAAAGAAATAAATCATTTTAAAAAAATAAAGCAAAGTCTTCAAAGAGACTGAGTACAGACAGTCATAGAATAAAAGGAGTAAAAAAAAGCCACTTAAAGAAGGAAAATTCACAGAGAGTCTGGATTATGTATATTATGGTGTTTTCTTTGAATTTTTTGACTCTGAAGGAGCTTAGTACAGAGAGATATCTCATTGTATGGGCTGTTAAGTTAAACCAACATAAAGGTATCTTGATTCCAAAATTTGAGTCTAAGAATATGTTGCTTTGGAAAAGAGGCTCTTCTTTTGTTTCCACAGAAGATGAAACCCTGTGGATTGCTTCCAGACCAATATGGTTTTATGGAACACTCCCTAAAAGGTTGCTGTGAACACCCCCACAAAGAAAATACTTCGTCCAATAAACATCAGTAAACTGTTTGGAGAAAAATTATGCCCATATTCGCAAATATTGTTTATAAATGTTTGTTTACATTTAGAGGGGGATATGCTATAGAGATTTGCATTGCTATGATTCTTGGTTTATTGATTAAAAACTTAAGGTCAATTTTGTTATATGTATATTTCTGCTCTTGATTAAGGCATTGTGTTTGTGCAGCTCATTTAAAAATGTAATGTATAATTAAGAAATATATCTTAATAGAGAGTCATCTATAATAGTCAAGCTTGTAGTCATGCTAGTTAGATTTTCTAGATTTACAGAGATGTATTTCAGACAGATAGGCTTTCTTCAAGTTTTTTGGAGACCTTCAGAATATGGCATTTTAAATGTTTAAGAACTTAAAACTTTTCATGACAGTAAGACACATCTGTTCCTGAAGTAGCACCAAGCTACTTCAAGAGGATGATGGGCATTGAAAGGCTACTATGGAATTGGTTGAACATTTGGCAAGAAACTGCTCTTACCTAGATTGCTTGATAAACTGGAAATGTACGACCCACAGAGAAATGACTGCTAACCTTGCCTAAAGGTGAAATGATTCTTCAGGGTTTCTGCTTCATGAAAGTGTTTGCTAGACATTCTGCAGAACACAGAAAAATGTGACAAACTGCCAGTATAGGTAGAACTGTTTTTAAATTTTCCTGTTTTTGGAAAAGTCTGCTGAATGCTTTGGGCCTGTAGGCTGAAGATGGATGCTGCAATGGTACAGAAGAACTTTGGGTGACTGTCCAGATAGCAAGATGTCTCTGTCATTTCTAGAGTTTTGGAAGTTGCTTACAGTGTACTTCTTGTTAACTTAGGTAATATTATATCCTTCTTGAGTCTTTGATGGAGCTGAAGAATAGATAGAAAGTAGATACAAATATTGTAACTGAAATTCTTGCTTGATACCTGGTTTATTATATGTAATTTTACTATGTTAAATCTAAAACCTTCCTTTTTTACTTAAACAAAAAAGGAGAAATAGTGTGGAAGGTCCTTCCTATGTGTTGCTTTTATTGGTTAATAAATAAAGAAAACTGCCTTGGCATGTTGATAAGTTAGAACTTAGGTAGGTGGTGAAAACTGGACTGAATGCTGGGAGAAGGAAGGTGGAGAGAGAGATGCCATGTAGTCCTGCTGGAATAGACACTAGAACTTTTCCCGGTAAGCCATAGCTTCATGGTGATATACAGATTAATAGAAATGGGTTAAATTAATATGTAAGAGTTAGCTAATAAGAAGGTAGAGCTAGTGGGTCAAGCAGTAATTTAATTAATACAGATTTCTGTGTGATTATTTCGGTTCTTGGTGGCCGGGACAAATGAGCGGCCTGCTGCTACATTTCTGTATATTCTCTAACCTCTTTCAACCTGTCCCTTAGTGTGAGCATTACTTGCCTTGTCAAGCTTCTCTTCTTTTCATGATTATGGATCAAATGTGGTACCCATTTGTGAGGACCCAGAATAGTGATGACTGGGCCTATTCTTTTATGTCCATTTCCAGGACTTGGACTCCCCCACACACTCACAAATAAAAAAAAACTTTAAAAAACATACATATAGAGGAAATAGCTGATTGTAACTGAGAGTACTGAACAAAGGTTTTGTGGAATAGGGAGAATCCACCCCCTATGCTCTCAGTCATCCTGTGAGTAAAAGGAAAAATAAAAACTTCCAGAAGAGAGCAACAACGAAATCTGGACTACAGACTCACAAGTTGTATGAAGCAGTTACCCAGGACAAACACTCAGTCTCTCTGTGCCACTGCTAATCAGCATGAAAACCTTCATGCTTGCAGGCTATTTTAGTTTGCTTACTATTGGTAGAATAAACCCCATGACCATAAGCAACTTGGAAAAGAAAGGGTTTGGTTTAGTTATAGCTTTTGGTTCATCATGAAGACAGGTTAGGGCAGGATTTCAAGGCAGTAGCTCAAACAGAGGCCTTGATAGAGTGCTGCTTACTGGCTTACTCCTCATGGTTTGATCAGCCTGATTTCTTATGCAATCCAGGATGAGCTGTCCAGGGGCATTGCCACTCCCAGTGAACTGTGTCCTTCCATATCAATCACTAGCCAATAAAAGGCCCTACATACTTGTGTGCCTCCCAATCTGACAGAGGCATTTTCTCATCTGAGTTTTTCTCATCCCAGATGATGCTGGACTACATAGAGTTGACAAAACTACCTAACATACATACATATTCATTTTGCTTTTGGGTTTTAAAAATATTGCTTAGTTAGGTTTTATGATGATTCTGCTTTTGCATCCATTCTATTGTGTTCTCTCTCCAATATTTTCATCTACAACCCATATACTTTGTGTCTCCTGCCTCCTTCTATTTTTCTTTCTTTCTCATACCCTCTTCACATATTTCTTGATTATGACCTGCCATTAGATTTAGTAATCCTCAATCTCATCTCTCCTCAGAATATCCCAACTCCTCTGTGCTGGTTACTTTTCTGTCAATTAGACACAAACTAGTATCATCTAGAAAGAGGAATCTTTACTTGAGAAAATGCCTCCATCAGATTGGCTTGTGGGAAAATCTGTGGGTGTATTTTTTTTAAAAAATTAATGATTAACTTATGGGGGCCCAGCTCTCTGTAGGGAGTGGTTCTGGACTGTATAAGAAAGCAGTCAGAACAAACCATCGGGATAAAACCAGCAGGTAACACTTCTACATGTCCTCTTTTTCAGTTCTTGCCTCCAGGTTCCTGCCTTGAGTTCCTGCCCTGAATTTCTTTCCTGATAGACTATAAGCTTAAATAAAACCTTTCCTATTTAAGTTCATTTTTCTGAGAGTGCTTTATTATAGCAATAGAAAGCAAACTAGGAGATCCCTCCTCCTATTAACTTTTCCCTTATCTACTTTTTGCTACTCTTTTTATTATAATTCACAATGTTAATCAGATTATTTTCTGTCTAGTCTTGCATCTATTAATAATATCCTAGCAATACCCACTAATTATCCTGTTTTTTATTCTTTAAAAGTTACTGGAGTTGAAGAAAGTGATTGTTTTAAATGTACTATTATTGTATTTTCTTAGAGGGTTTATTAGAAATTATAGTTGATTCTGAAATTATTATTATGCTTCCAATGAGGTTCCTGAGATTGTGTTTAGTACCCAAAGATTCTGGCTACTAAATTAAATCCTGGGAATAAACTCAACTCCAATAGGACCTAGCTACACTTGAAGTCTGCAAATACTTCAATACGGAAAAGCAATGTGTTATTTTATATTCTAATTCAATCAGTGACCTAATCTAAGACATGTAAGTACCAATGAAAACATGCAAGTAGAAAGAAAAACCAATTAAAGCATATTTATCTATACTAACATTTGACAAGTAGACTTTAAGCTAAAATTCATCAAAATAAATAAAGAAGGCAACTTAATGTTGATTATGGAAACAGTTCATCAGGGAAATAGTACAGCTCTAAGTTAGTGTGCTAAACACCCACATGCTCAGTTTCATAAAGCTAACACTGATGGAAAGTACAGATAATAGTGGATGATGACAGTAACCCAGTTTTCTCTGAAGATTGGCCATCATCAAACAAACATCATCAAAGAAACATCATACTTAAATGACATTATAGATCAAATGGAATGATCAAATATCTACAGAATATGCTACACGAAGACTGTAGAATACTCATTGTTCTCAGAAGTTCAGGTAATGTTCTATAAAATAGACTATATTTTAGAACACAAAGCAGCTCTTAACTAATATTAGAAAATTGAATTTCTTATATTCTATCCAATCACAGTGTAGTAAAACAAGAAATAATCAGCAAGGAGAATTACAGAAGATGTAAAAACTCATGGAGACAGAATAATACACAATTGAATAATGAATAAGCTACTGAGGAAATAGGGGGAGAAATTCTAAAGTTCTTAGAAATGAATGGTAATGAAAATGCAGCATATTAGAGCCTGTAGAATATAATAAAAGCAGTTCTATGAGGGATTCATATTACTATAAAAATTTTAGAGCAAGGGAAACATAAATAAATAATTAATGGATCACTTTGGAGTCTTAGAAAAATAAGAGCAAGCTCAGCCCAAATTAGAATATGGAAAGAACTTAATGCAATGGGAAATGAAAAACAAAACAAAGAATCATTTGAACAAACACCTGGTTTTGAAAAAAAATTTAAATTGACAAAGTCTTGGTAAAACTAATGAAAAGAGAGAAGATGAAAGGGGAACATTGCAACAGATACCAGTGAAATTCAGAAGTGTGCTTTGAAAATCTATATTTCAAAAAATTATAAAACCTCAAAAAGAAATGGGTAAATCTCTAGACACACATGACTTACCAATATTAAATTAACAGTATATAAATGAGAACTAGTGATAAAAGGAAAAGGTTTTTTGAAAGATGTTTTCTTTATTGATTTTATTGAGCTCTATATTTTTCTGCCTGCTCCCTTCCTCTTTCCTCCCCTTCAACCCTCCCCCAAAGTCCCCATGCTTCCAGTTTACTCAGGAGATCTTGTCTTTTTCTACTTCCCATGTAGATTAGATCCATGTATGTCTCTCTTAGGGTCCTCATTGTTGTCTAGGTTCTCTGGGATTGTGATTTGTAGGCTGGTTTTCTTTGCTTTATTTTTAAGAACCACTAATGAGTGAGGACATGAGATAATTGTATTTCTGGGTCTGGGTTACCTCACTCAAAATGATGTTTTCTAGCTCCATCA
>PVIU01021989.1:0-30370 GCA_004026605.1 Ondatra zibethicus | reverse complement strand
TTAAGTATCTTTTGGCCATTTGAACATCCTCTGTTGAGAATTCTCTATTCAGATCCTTACCCCATTTTTTAATTGGGGTATTTAGAATTTTAATGTCTAGTTTCTTGAGTTCTTTGTATATTTTGGAGATCAGACCTTTGTCTGATGTGGGGTCAGTGAAGATCTTCTCCCATTCAGTAGGTTGCCTTTTTGTCTTAATTTCTGTGTCCTTTGCTTTACAGAAGCTTCTCAGTTTCAGGAGGTCCCATTTGTTCATTGTTGCTCTTATTGTCTGTGCCCTTGGGGTTTTACATAAGAACTGGTCACCAGTGCCCACGTGCTGCAGGCTACTTCCCACTTTTTCTTCTATCAGGTTCAGTGTGGCTAGATTTATGTTGAGGTCTTTAATCCATTTGGACTTGAGTTTTGTGCAGGGCGACAGATAAGGGTCTAATTTCATTCTCCTACACAAAACACGTTTTTTTTTAAACTTTTAAAAATAATTCTATTGTGCAGTTTGCAAACATAAATTTTGAAGATAACAATTTCATGTCACAGTGCTAAAAGTTTGAACACAACTCTTAGTAACAAGGGGTATTATCCCAGTTGTAAAGTAACAAGTTGAGATAAGGCAGAAAATGAAATTTCATCATGTGGGAGAAGAGAACTCAGCAATGTAATGCTAATTAAAAATAGCAGCCGCCTGTGTTTTGGATGCCTTTACAAAGAAAGTTCATTCTGTATATGCTTTTTTGGGACTGGGAATCAGAATGCTGAAGGAGGGGCAGGCATGGAAAAACACTGTTATCAGTCTTTATGGCTAAGTGTTTGAGGTAAGCATGATTCTCCAAGCTATGAAATTCAAACTTAGATTCAGAATATCATGTATAAAAATATTACTGGAAGTCCTTCCATTCTCCATAGGTGGTAAAGATGTTTATTTCATTTTATATGACTTTGAATATTTGTGGTGCACGTGAGTGAGTTTGTGTGGGTGTGTGTGTGGGTGTGTTATACAACAGAGAGAGAGAAAGATAGGTAAAGAGAGTATTTTCATCCTTATTTTCCCAAAACTCTATGAAAGTTTTACAAGGCTAGGGATTATCTTGATTCTATACTGAATACTTAATTTTTCTAGTGAAGAAATAGAGAATCTGAAAGTAAGCTCAAACATAAAGAATATTTACTCAGACCTGAGCATAACATTGAAATACATACAAATCCTTAGGCAAAATGTTATTAAACATGGATCCAAATGGACCAGAGAAACTATTTGACCTGCAGAAAATGTAAGGAAACTTGAAAAATTTGAATAGTTACATGAGTAAAGTACAAGTAACTAGAAACAACACATTATAAAACCCTATCATTGAAATTAAAGGTATATGGCAGTATGTGAATAATAAAAGTTTGCAGAGGGCTGGAGAGATGGCTCAGTGGTTAAGGGAACTGGCTGTTCTCCTAGAGGACATGAGTTCAAGTCCCAGCACCCACATGGCAGCTCACAACTGTCTGTAACTCCAAGATCTGATACACAGACATACATGCACACCAACGCACATAAAAAAAAAGTAAAAGTTTGCAGACAGGGGAGTTAAGATTGATTGCCATACATGTGGTCATATGGAGTTTTCCTTTTTCTAATAACAAATTATCCAGTAGTGTGTGTTTGTATGTGTGTGTGTGTGCATCTTAAATGTTATGAAGCTATAGAAATATCAGGTGAATTAGTAATGAGGCTGGTGGCATAAGACACAAGACTATATGAGAAAATAAGATGTATAGGTAGATTTATAGTCTCTAGGCCATCACAGAACAGATTACAGGAATTCAGACCCCCGAGATATTTCTCTTTCTCTTCCCTTCCTCCTTGCTTCTTGGAGACAGATTAGCAATTTTTTTATGTTGTGACATAATCCCTGATACAATAGTTTAAAGAGTAGCAAGAAAATATTTAGTGGAAGTCGAGGTTCTATGAACTCTGTGAAACTGTCTCCAAATTTAGTTTGTCATAAAATAGCTCTTCTATAACATCTGAGAAAAATGGATACCTTGCCTTTGCAATATTTGGATGTATGGTAATAAACAGTCTGGTTGTCTGCCTGGTATACCATAATGTTTATATACCAAGTGGACCCACCTCTGTATTTGGGAAAGCGATTAACTATCTTTTTAAAAATAATAACCATTACTTGGAGAATTTCATCCATTTGTACATTGTATTGATCATGCACTCAGGCATTTCTAACTAGATAAAATGAATTATAAAAACAAAACAAGCAACAACAAAAATGTAAAAATGAAAACTACAAAAATTAGAGTCCTTAATTGTGGCATTTACTTCCAGATCAATGGTCCTGTTTATGAGCATCAATATTGTTTTATTTTGCCCTTCCATTCTGTTATGTACGAGATGATCAACCTTTGTTATTTTTCTTTAAACTTTGGGAGATATTTAGTTTTTAAAATATTTGTTGAAATTTACCTAATCCTTAAATCTTCATTCTTCTGTCTGAAGTGGAAAGTTTATTCTAGTTTCTCAAATCCAGGACATGATTTATTTCAAAGGATAGCAATAAGTCCAAATTTTTCCTCTCGTGATTGAGAAGAACTAATGCATAACGTCTATCCCAGAGTGTGAGCAGAGCCACAGTTTCAAATGATCCAATAGATTAAAAATATCTATCTGGGTTGAGAAGGTAATAAAATTAAAGCTTCAAATTAAGTTTTGGAAGTAAATCAATCCTTTGATTACTGGATTCAAGTTAAAGGGCACAAGGAGAAGCTCCTTAATCTCTTCAGCTTGGAGGGTGGTTTCTAGTCAGGTATGCTGACTGCAGCATAATGTCATGCTTCCTCTTATTAAAATGTCAAATTCTATTCAGCTGGAAATATTTTTAACCACCAGAGAATGTTTCTATTGAACACACCCAAATGATTCTTGGGCTTCTATCAATTAAATGAACATTTGGCACATTGAATCACACATTTTCTGAAATATTGGAAACATGGTTTTCTTTTATATTCTCTTATATTTTATTCACATGGCAGAAACATCAGTGTTCTTGCTAACAACAGCTCTAGTTAGTAAAAGATTTGGATCATAACAAGGTGTGTTGGAAAAAAGTCTGTGAGAACTGAGCAACTGGGTAGAAACCACAATGCAATCAGATGTGAGGCTGCCAAAGTAGAGCACTTACCTCAGTTATGTTTGCAAAACATACAACCTATGGTGATGGCCAAACACTGCAGAGCCAGCTGGTTTGTATTTGCTTGTTTTCTTTCACTTTTATTGAAAATAGCTTTGTTTTTTTCCCCTCATATAATATATCCTGACTATGGTTTCCCTCCCTCTACTCCTCCCAGTTCCTCCTTACCTCTTCTCCCACAATGACCCAACCCCTTCGGTCTCTTATTAAAAAATAAACATGCCTCTAAGTAATAATTATAATATGATATAGTATAGTATAATAAAATATATAAAATAGAAACTAACACATCAGAAAAGAACAGAACATATAAACAGAAAGAAAATAGGCAAAGAAAAGGCACAAGAAACAGAGACCGAGGACTCATTTGCACACTCAGGAATACCATAAAAACACTAAACTGGAAGCCATAATATACACACAAAGGACCTGAAGGATAAAAGGGAAAAAATATAAATAAAATAAAAATAAGATAAAATGGGAAATCCCCTGATATGACATTATGAGACAAGGAAATCCCAAAGATGCCACTGAGCTCATTTTCCATTGAACATCTACTGCTGGGCAGGTAGCTTACCCTTAAGAGTATTTGTTTCCAGATCTGGATCTTCATCAGACTGATGCTTATTTAAATAAGAAACTGCAAATGCATGCAGATCCACTTTCTATCTGTTTTGCAGAAGGCAAATTAAGAGAATGTAACTCATGTTTCAAATGTCAAAAGTCATTTCTGAATTTCTAATAATTTTCCATATATTTAAGTGTAAACACCATTCACCGTTATTCAAAGGCCAGCAACTAAATTACCTATAGTTACTGTAGGTAATTATTTGGAGCCCATGGTCTATTTCAATTTTTTACTATCATAACTTGCTGTCTACTTGTACATAGTAGGAACTTTATTGTGATATAATTCATAAGTCATAAAATTCACTATTTTGGGTTGTGTCACCAGTGGATTTTAGTACAGTCTTGTGCAGCAACCATCACTATTATAGATCTAGAATATTTTAATTGTTATCTGTGAAATACCTATTGCCATTCTTTCATCTCCTGGTGACTACTAATCTACTTTTGAACTCAATGGTTTTCCTATTCTAAATGTCAAAGACAATTAAGTTGTATAGAATGTGATATCTTGGATTTAGTTTTGTATTTCTTTTAGTTCCCTGAATAGGCTTAAAATGTAATCTTTCAAAAGACATATTGAACAGTAGATGATAGATAGTTAGACAGATGATAAGGAGGAACTGATTTTCACAGTCATGAAATCCAATTCATCCAATAATAAGTAATCTGCAAACTGGAAGTGAAATGATGCAGGTAGGAGACCCACTGCAAGCCTAATGAACTTGGGAAAGAAAAGGCCAATAATGAGACTCAAACACAATGCTTGAGAACCTTAAGGGAAATCACTGTAAGTTCAGGAATACAACAGGAAGGAGTGGTTTTGATATCTAAATTCAGGAGGAAAAGCATGGCCTATTCGCAGAGAACATGGCTTTTTCTTTATCTTTTGTTCTGTCCAGATTCTCAGCTGATTATTTGGAACCTTGTAACTTTAATGGTGAATCTTTCCTATTCATCCCATTAAGGCCCATGCTAACCTCCAGAAAATTACCATCACAAAGATATTTGAAAGGAATGCTTGACTACTTCTCTAAGTACATCATAATCAAATTAAGACAAAACCATCACTGATGATTTGAAGTCTTTAATATGTCTAACATATGAACAGGGTAAAAAATGGCACAGTTCTTTAATACTAGCACCTGGGAGGCAGAAGTAGGTGGATCTCTGTGAATTCAAGACCAACCTGGTCTGCAAAGTAAGTTCTAGGGACAGCCAGAGCTACATACTGAGACCATGTCTAGAAAAAAAATTAGGAAAGAATGAAAAGAAAAAAAAAGAAACAAAAAAGTCTAAAGTGTGGGCATCCTCTTATTCTATCAATAGTAATTTATTTGGGGCTTGGCTATGAGTCATTATTTTGAGGGTTATTTTTCTCTTCTCATACTTATTATAAGTATTTATTTTTCAATTATAATGTAGAAATTTCAAAATTCAGATTTAGTTTATTTTTCTTTCTGTCAAGTCATTTTTTAAATTTTCATGTAAGCACATTTGATATTCAGTAATTTTTTTCTGAACTATTTCTCTAAGTCTCCTGCTTTGTATGGTCAAAGCAGCCTTCTCTCAGCTCAGTGTTCTGATATTATTGAACAGAAATGCCCTTAGATGTCTGGAGCAGAAATACATTCAGAATCATTTACATGTTGGAGAAAAGGTTCAACATTTATACAGACATTTGACAAGTAACTTCTTTGCTTTTACCATCTGAGCATTGAAAAGTTTAAGATCAGATATAAAACCAGTCTGTGGAATGCACGCATCTCTCAGAATTCACCCACCTCATCTATCTTCATGGTCTCCTGGATTTCTGGGAATATACTGTATGGTTGTATAGAGTATTGTGGACATTTCAATCTCCAATTGTTCATTGTGTGCCTACCTTTTCTAGCTTGTTGTTTTTCAGAACTGAGATAGCTACAATAGTTGCAATTTTAAAAATTTGTCCTTGCTTGTTTTTACAAAGCACACAACAATATTGCTATTTGAACTAAGCAAGGTCTGATTGAAGTCAAATAAAAAATAGCCTAAAAATTTATTTTATCAGGGATCTGGCAGTTCTTTCAAAATATGACAGTTTTCTGTGGATGTGGTTTGAGGGGGAACATCGAACTAATTTATTCATTTTCAATGAATGCTAATCTTCTTTCCATAACTCTCGTAGTTCTAAGGCTGTTGATTTCTCACATTAAAAGTGGAAAAGAGGATGGTAACAAGCAAAGTTAAATTTCCATGAAGCACACTGTTTGTAGAGCACGAATTCAATTGTTTCTTGTGAATAGTTACACTTCAGACTATAAGGGAATATGATTAATTTTCAAATCAGAAACTATGTTTCACTTAATTCACCATCATTCTCATTCTCCTTTTGTAGAAGTCAATTATCAGAGATCATTAGTTCATGAGATAGACTCAACTCATATACACAATAAAAATGTATTTTCTCATCCTATTTTTAAGGTTTTGAAAACCTGTGTGCTAAGGATTTAATCCTCCTAAGCCTTGTGAATGCTTAGTAAAAAAATCTATGAAATTGAAAAAGAATATGCAAGTTATGTATTTAGAAAATAAATGTAATTTTATATTGCATATGTACATTAAGTACAATCTTTAATCAAAGGATGCAAGTTTGAATACAACTAAGTCTGTAGTTTTCTTTGACACCTGGTATTCATGTCATTGTGTGATTTTCCACCACTTGACCTCCTCCTCTGAAGGACTGTATGGGCTTATTGACTCCCTATTAAGAAATAGCTTTAGAAGAATTAGTTTTATGCCATTTATGAAATTTGGTTATGGAATGGCTGAAACTTACACCTTGAAAAACATTTCTCACTTTTCATGTACCAATGTTGAACTTGCATGAAGCTACAAAAGAGTAGGTCAATCATTTGCAGAGGCCCACTTGTAGGAATTAATCCTGAGCAAAATGTCAAAAGAGAGAGTTTATTCTGCAGAAATAGCCAGCATGCAGTGGTCGATATTCCACATAAAAATGGCAATGACAACCAGGGACAAGGCATGCATGACCTTTTAACAAGGAATTTGGAGAATTAGAAGCATGGTGAACTAGCCTTTGTTCAAATTAATCTTTCAAGAAGCAGTTACATGGGGTGCATGTTTATTGAACAGGGGTTGTAACAATTACATCCATTGTGGGCTTTTAGTTATATATGTTTAGTAACCATCATATTCTGTAATTTTGGGCCCTCCTAGCCTTATAAGACTGATTGGCTAAACTTGTCTGGGGGACTTTCTGGACACAGGCTTAGGTTATTTTCAACAATGGAGAGTTGCTCTGCATCTGAGATGGAGTTACATTCCAGCCCCATCATTTTCTGATTATTTATGACAGCACTAAAAAAAAGTAGGCAATAGCATTTTTCAAAAATCCATATGTTAACATAGAGAAGAAGAATTCAAAGTTTGTTTGTTTTCTACTCACAATTCTGTTTTAATAACTTTATCAGAACTTTAGTGTTATAGAAAGAAATACAACAAAGAGCTTTAGTGATCTTGAGAGATTGGTGAATGTAAACCATTTCACGCTACAAATTTGGTTTGAATATCATTGCCAGCAAATATTTTACTAAAATCCTATGCTAGATGGAAAAGCATTCTTCAAATGTATAAGTTGAAGAGTGGTGTGGGAACAATAGTCTATATTCTGTCAATTATATTTTAAATAAATGCTGATTGGCCAATAGCCAGGCAGGAAGTATAGTCATGACTACCAGACAGGAAGGGGTTAATGAGAACAGGAGAATTCTCAGAAGAAGGAATCCCATTCCTCTGGAGTCCTGGCCCAGCCGCAGAAGAAGCAAGATGTGACTGTCTCACTGAAAAAGGTACTGAGCCATGTGGTTAACATATACTAGAATAATGGGATAATATAAGTTATAAGAGTTAATAAGAAGCCTGAGCTAATGGGCCAATCAGTTTATAACTAATGTAGACCTCTGTGTGATTTCTTTGGGACTTAACAACAGCGGGAACCTGGCAGGACAGAAACTCAGTCAACAGAAGAGCCAATGCATAATATTAGGTAATTGGAGATGATAACTATAAAGTTCTATTCAGACTTAGAGTAGGCCATAGATGAAAGGTCCTCATGATTAAATAAATGCTTTTATTTTCTGAAAGATGAAGAGACACTAGTGCTTCCTCCACTATGTGCAACTTGTCAGATAGAAAGAGAGGTGAACCGAATCCACCATCATATGCATCTTGACTTTCCAACATATACAATGGTGAGGAAGAAATAAATTGTCTATTCCACCAACCCAGTTATTTGTATTCTGTTAAAGCATTTAAAACTGGTTAGGGCAGGAATCTTCACTAAGGGAGATGAATATTGCTTATTTAAACTCATTTTATTTTGTTTGTGGTGTTAAGCACCAAACACATGGCCACTGCTTTACCTCTGAGCTATTTTCTTAACTTTAAGCAAGTTTGAAACACACATCTGTTCCATCCATATATGAAAATCAAAAGTTAATTTGCCTATCTGAATACTTACTTTGCCTATCTGAATACTTACTGGAATGGGGATAAGAAAGGCAAGAAGCATTGAGTTAAAATAGAACAACTTTCATAATAATAAAAACCAAGTTCTGTTTTATACAACCCTTCACCTGTGATAGAATTTTGTCTCAAAGAATGAAATTTGCCTTCTAAACCACATTTACTTAAAAGTGGAACTTGTTCATTGCCTATTGTAGAGATATAGTCTGGATTATAGCAGGTTAGCTACTTTGCTTTGCACATTGGAAGACAGATACAAGAATCTCCTTAATTTTGCCAGTAAATCTATATTTTAAATTAAAATCTTTTGAAATCGTTCTCATACTACAATACTAATCAAGTATCAATAATATATTTTTAAACATGTTAATGATATGACATTTTGAGTATTTTTCCTGGACTTTTGTATGTTTTGTTTTTGGAAGCAAGGATGATTTAAAAGACTTGAACTCATTGTTCTACATTCATAAATAGATGTATTATTATATTGTTTACAATAAGAAATTAGTTTTTTAATTTATTGTCTAATAGTATTGAACTTATGACTAAATGAAATATCTAAAAGCAGGCAAATATTATATTTTGGAAAGAATATCTATCATAATTTCATAACATCACTACTTGGCTAATTATAACTGCCTTTTTTCATTTATTTAAAAGTAACAAAAATATAGTGTAATGAACTGTTTATAAAACAAAATATCATTTTATTCCCATAATTAATCACCATGATATTCACTAGAAGAAAACTATCATGGCAGTCACATGTGCTAATTACTTATTAAGAAGGATTTGGTAGAATTTTTCAGGGTTTTCTTTATCAGTGTGTTGCTTTGCAACTAATGACAAGGAGAAACTAATGGAGAAAAGCTCCAATGTGGAAGGTTCTCAGTATTTATCTGTTCCTAGATCCATCTTTCTTCATTAAATTCCTTTTACTCCATTGTTTTTGTTTTCTTTTACATTGTTTCCTCCATCTGTTTTTCTCTCTGTAATTAAATTGCCAGATGTTAACATAGAGGTTCCATAAGATTAAAAAAAAATAATAAAATCAAAATAAAGGTGAACTCTGAGGCTATAGACAAAGACTATATGAGGGTACTTCTGTATTTCATAAATTCTAAGCATATGCATTTCATTATTCCTTCATTGGCATATGCTGTAATTAGTGTTTATATTTAATGTGGATTTGTTTCATTTTTTCTCCCATGTCTATAGCTACATTGGCTTTTCACCTTAAAAGTCATAATGATTTACAAATGAAGAAATAAAGGTTATTATTTGTGCTGACCTCTAGAGAAGTAAGTCAAAGTTTGGAAAAATACTAAAGACCCCTAGGATTTTCAATATACAGTGAAGAATTACAGTTATATGCCCTTTAAGAGAATGTGCTGTCCTAGCAGTAGGACCATTCTGAAATGATGAGAGGAGAAATTTATTAGAATACCTGAGCAATTTATATCTTGCTACCATATTCCTCTCTGTACAGAGGGCATAAATCAAATGGAAATGGATCTCAGAGGTGCACAGATCCAATTTCATTTTATAGATCAGTTTTCCTTTTTCATAGGCATATAAAAAGGAAGTATATGTTCTCTGCTAGGGACAAAGAAGTCTTAGGATATTTTGATTGGCTGAAAACTTCGTATCTCTATCCAACGTATCCCCAAGCTCTAATAGCTTCAACTAGTTCATCAGTACTACTATCATAACTTTCACTGAGAAACCTGAACACATAGGATATCACTATCAGTTCTCAACTTTTCTCAGGAGCAAGAGAACACCCTATTATGACTATTTATTACACAGAATTAATTTGTGAGTAGTGTTTAATTTCTTGGCACAGATTTTTGAACCAGCTCTGTTACAGGACACTAACAAATTAACATTTTCTGGATGACAAAAAGACTTTGGAAAACAGCAAATAACTGAGAAAACACTTCTGTGCATTTGTGTGTTATCAGTCCCCCAAGCTGTGCTATGATAATGGAAATGATTGACCATAGTTTTATTAGAATGCTTTCTGGCAGAACTTGCTTAAAATTGAATGATATTTCTTTTTTTTTTTTTTTTTTTTTACTTTTGTGTGATTCTGGCATTCGTTTATTCTTTTTTTTCCATACATTGTTTTGTTTTATTTTTTCCATTCAAGAACATAATTAAAGAATGATATTTCTTAACCCAGATTTCTAAGTATTGTTAAACTTTTTAGATTTTTGGTTAAGACATATCTTTGTAGCTATGACCAAACCTTATAAATTATTAGAAATCAAATCAGCATGTTCAAATTCAACTGTAATTACTGTTACCAATGTCTGCTACTGTGACTGACTCAATTGCAAAATGTTACCTAATTGGCATCAATGTGTGTAATAATAATACACATAACATGAGATACATGAAAAATTACAAATGGAAGTAAATATTCTGAAACAGTGTGATTGTCAACATTTCTAATATGGGGTAAGCAAGAACTGCTTGCATTGCTTCAATTGCCAATTCCAATATCTATGTCAGTGATTCTTGACCCTGGCAAGATGTTTTAATATTCTGGAATACAGGAAAGTACCTGACATACCCAAGAAAATTAAGATGTATATTCTTTGATGAACATGATTTTTTTAGTCCATGTGAAAGTGGACAGAACAGGGACAATATTTCAACATATTTATTATGAAAATGGTAATACAGATAAAGAAAATTTCAACAAAATCCCACCCCTAACCTTAGATCTAAAGTGAAAAGAACACACAAACAAGCAAGTGTACTACCACTTGTGTGCCATATGTAAGTCCTCCAAGAGAGGGATAATCTGAAAGCAGATTGATTAACTGTCATGAGGAAATGGACATCTTAGGGAAAACATGAATAATGTGCAGAGTCTTGGAAAATGAGTTTTGCATGAGAGGGAAGGAAATGGAAATTCGATGCACACAAAAGAGCAAATTAAATAGAAAAGGAATCAACAGCCTGGCAAGATGACAGGTGATGCTTTACAATGGCTATGTGAGCTTCAATGTAGAATTTGTGTAGGAAAAGAGGTGAGCATGCATCTGGAGAGGGAGTCTGACAAAGAAAAAATCTTGTTTGCCAATATAAGTAAAATACATTTAACCTTGTATGCAATACAGTCACAAGAAAGAGGAATTAGAAAGTGTACATTGCCGGGTAAACTGATCAGTTCCATTAAAACAATCTGTTCAGTGGAACATGATAGGAAAACTGAAACCCACATAGTTCTCAGGTATAATGGTTGTTTCCTGCTTTTAGCAAGAGCAAAAGCTTTCTCTACTTAGTCAAAGAAAATGTATCACTGTTGAAGTCAATAATATTTATACTTTGTACTTTCATCACATCAGTGACAAACAATAATTAGGAAGACAGGAGTACTGGGTCTCTTGTTTACAGAACTAGTGATGGTTTTCCAAGGCTTTAGCAGGAATATTTTCAATCTTTCTGAAAGGTTTGTCAGCACCATTGAAGTTCATATAAATAGCTTCTTTTCTTCCTTGACCTCTTTGTCCTCCAGAGATTAACAAGAACCTTGTTAACGTTAAAGAGAGCCTTCTGTTGCTGTGATAAAAGATCATAATGGAAACAACTTTGAGGAGGAAGCATTATTAGCTCACATCATTCCAGTTTATAATCCATTCATCACTGAGGGGAAGACAGTGTAGCAGGAGCTTGAGAAAACTAATCAAGTGGCATTCATAATCTGGAACAGAGAGCAATAAATGCATGCAGGATTTCCAGCACTCTGTTTTCTCTACTCTTAGTTCAGGATCACACACCTTAGAAAAAGGTGCCACCCACAGTGGATTGCCTTCTCATCCCAATTAACACAATCAAGATAATCTTCCACAGACATGCCCACAGATCACACTAATTTACATGTTCCTTCATTGAGATCATGTCCCAGGTGAGTCTGGATTACATCAAGTTGATAATTAAAGTAACTGTGTCAACTCTGCCTCTTGTCAATTTGACACAAACATATCATTTCAGTCATATCCTTTGATTCCTTATCCCCAGTCTGTAGCTTATCTCATAATGTAAAAGAAATTCCAACTTTAAAAGTCCTTATGGTTTTTAAAAATTCGAAATGTTTAAAGTCCAAAGTCATACCAAGGTGAGTTCATGTAAAATGAAAAGCTAATTGTACATGTCTGTAGTAATGAGGAGAGGGTCGTCCGAAATAACCACATGGAAACTGTATTAATTAAATTACTGCCTGGTCCATTATATCTAGCCTCTTCTTAGCTAACTCTCACATCTAGATTTAACCCATTTTTAATAATCTGTATAGCACCACGAGGTGTACCACAAGGCAGGAGAAACATGGTGGCTGCCACACCTCCCTTCTTCCCAGCATTCTGTTCTGTCGATTCCACTCACCTGATTTCTGCCATATCCAAAGGCCAAGGCAGTTTTCTTTATTCACCAATGAAAGCAACACATAGAAAGAAGGACCTCCTACACCATTTCCCATTTTCTGTTTAAACAAAAAAGAAAGGCTTTCACTTTAACATAGTAAAATTACATATAACAAAACAATTATCAAGCAAGAATTACAGTTACCATATTTATATCTACTTTATCTTTTATCAAAACTAAGGAAAACTATAATTATAACTATCCTTTCTTCAACTCCTTCAAAGACTCCAGAAGGATATAATATTACCTAAGTAAATGAGAAGTAAGCAACTTCCAAAATTCTAGAAATGACAGAGACATCTTGCTACCTGTATAGTCACCCAAAGTTCCTCTGTACAGTTGGGGCATCCATATTCAGCCTACAGGCCCACAGTATTTAGTAGACTTTACCATGAAGCAGGAAATTTTAAAGACAGTTTAGTCACTTTCTTCTGTATCCTGCAGAATGTCTTGCAGACTCTTTTCTGAATCAGGAACCCTGAAGGATCATCTCACCTTTAGGCAAGTTCAGAAGTCCTCTCTCTGTGGGTTCTTTGTGCCCAGTTTATGCAACAGTCCAGGCAAGAGCACTTTCTTGCCCAAATGGCTAAGGAGCCTCTTTGATGCCCATCTTCCTCTTGAAGTAGATTGGTGCTGCCAGGAGCAGACATGTGTCATTGTCATGAAAAGCTCTAAATTATTAAAACATTTAAAATGCCATATTCTGTAGTCTTTGAAAGATATGAAGAATGTCTATGTAACTGAAATATACCTCTATATATCTAGAAAATCTAAGTAACATGACTACAAGCTTGACTATTATCGATGATTATCCATTAACAACCTATATTTCCCAATTATACATTACATTTTTAAATGAACTACACAATCACAATACCTTAATCAAGATCAGAAATACATATACATATAACAAAATTGACCTTATATTTATATCAATAAAGCAAAATTTATAGCAATGTAAATTATTCATATCTATATCATGTCCCCCTTTAAATGTAAAAGAACATTTATAAACAATATTTGGGAATATGGGCATAGTTTTTCTCTCCAAACTTCTTCTTGCTATGTGGGGGCGCTGTCAATCAGGTTTTTCATGGTGTATCCTGTGTGCCAGGTTCATTTCATTCGGCAGTTGAGTGAAGTAATTTTCTGAAGGTGTTCATAGTGACCTTTCAGGAGGACATGGTCTATCATACCATATTGGTCTAAAAGGAATCCACAGGGTCTCATCCTCTGCGAAAACAAAAGAAGAGCCTGTTTTCCAAAGCATCATATCCTTAAACCCAAATTCTGAAGTCATAATACCTTTATAATATACATGCTGGTTTGGCTTAGCAGCACACACAATGAAATGTCTCTCTGCAGTTAGCTCCTTCACAGTCAAACAATTTAAAGAAAACACAATAACATACATAATCCAGACATTCTGTGAATTTTCCATTTTTATGTGGCTTATTTTTCTTTATTTTTTTAATCTATAACTATCTGTACTCTGTCTCTTTAAAGACTTTACCCATTTTTTAAAGCATCTCTCTATATTCTTTATTTCTTTTCTCTTTTAAGCCTACTATGTATCTTTATTCAACAGTGTGACCCATTTAGAGGTCTTTTATGTCTGAATCTGTCCTATTGTGAATCTGTGATTCTTTAGTATCCAGGAGCACTTCTTAAAATGCTAAGCATTTCTTAAAAACTTAAGTTGTGCCATGTAGTAGTAATAAGGTACTGCCTGTTTTCTGCCCAGTCTAAACCTTATCTGCACTATTATTATGATAATTACGATAGTTCCTGCCTGAGATCAGCACAGTTCAGCATGGTGGAGCCGCTCCTGCCTCAGAGCCATTTGGTGCCCCTGAGCTGTGCACAGTTCCAGGCACAGAGGAGTCCACATTGCCATCAAGCAAGCCATAGCATTTTAGTCACAAACCCCATTCAAATGCTCTGTCTCCAGGAGGAGCCAGAGATGGCGCTGGCAGCATAACCCAGAAAGCCGGCATTTTAAAACCACTGTGGCTTTTTTACTGTTGCGGCTGCTGAGTGAGGAAAAACTTTGTGTGGCACAGTGCCGGCAAACAGCAAAAACTCTGTTAAACTCTGTATTCTTTTTGAAGCTCTCTCAGATTTTACGTGGAGTCAGTCAACCACGTTAGGCAGCCAATTTGTAGTAATGAGGAGCGAGCTGCCTGAAATAACCACATGGAAATTGTATTAATTAAATTACTGCCTGGCCCATTATATCTAGCCTCTTCTTGGCTAACTCTCACATCTTGATTTAACCCATTTTTAATAATCTGTATAGCACCACGAGGTCGTGGCTTACCAGGAAAGATTCCTAACCAGCGTCCATCTCAGGCAGGAGAAACATTGAGGCTGCCACACCTCCCTTCTTCCCAGAATTCTGTTCTGTCTACTCTTCGCACTTGATTTCTGCCCTATCAAAAGGCCAAGGCAGTTTTCTTTATTCACCAATGAAGGCAACACATAGAAAGAAGGACCTCCTACACCACATGTGTAACATACAATGCCCCAAAATAAACATTATCATTTTAAAATGTAAAAATTAAGGCATAGTAAGAAGTAATCAAATCAAAAGCCAGCTTGACAAACAATCCTCCAGCTCTGTATTCATCATGTTCCAAAAGGTTTGAGAAGGCCATTTCCCCAGGCCTGCCATGTATAGAATATATAATTTTTTCATAAGGCAGTTCCACTCCACACCCAAGCCTTTGGCTGATGTTCCACAGTCCTGGAATTTCTGATACTTTGGGGCTAGACAGAGTCTCCACCAAAACTGAAGTAGAACTTCAAAACTTCATATAATAGGTTCTCAGGGCCTCATTACTAAGACTCCATCCTGCCACATATTGCTTTGCCTTAACTGCACTCCATGACTCCCTAAATCTTATATCTCTCATGCCTTCAAAATTTGACCCCACCCTTATACAGCAAATGTCTGCTGCTCAGGTGCAGGCCACAACAGTCAGAACTCTTAAGAGGATCACCTGCCTTTGGAATTCTCCCATACCCTTTGAGAAGACCCCAAAGATTTAAGTTACTGACACCCTTTCCCATCCTACTTCCATCCCAGTTGTTGTGACAACCCTCCTTAAAGAGGAAGTGAATCCAGCAAAACACAAGCAATCTGAGAAAATGACTAAAACCCTTAATGAAGTCAGAAAAAGTGAAACAAACAAGGGGAGGAAAAGAAAAGAGTAAAACCCTTAACAAAGTCAGGAAAACAAAAACAAACAGTTGGAGGAAATTAATAAATACCTTAAAGAAAGCCAAGAAATTCCAAGAATGTGAAGAAAAAAACCAAACAGGTGAAGGAAATGAATAAACTGTTCAAGACATGTAAATGGAAATAGAAGCAAAAAAGAAAACACAAACTGAGGGAATCCTGGAGATGGTAAATCTAGTAAAGTAAACAGAAACTACAGGCATAAGCATCACCAAGAGAATAAAAGAAATGGAAGAAAGTATCTCAGGTGTAGAAGATATGATAGAAAAAATTGATACATCACATTGGTCAAAAAATCAAGAGGGGTTTCATCCAGCAATTGATGGGAGTAGATGCAGAGACTCATAGCCATACATTATGCAGAGCCAAGGAAATCCTGCAGAAGAAAGTGAGGAAGGATTATAGGTGCCAGTGGAGTCAAGATACCACAGGAAAATGGCCCACAGAATAAACTAAGCCAGGCTCATAGGGGATCACAGAGACTGAAGCAATAATGAAGGAGCCTACATGGGACTGACCTAGGACTTCTGCATATATGCTACAGTTGTGTAACTTGTTCTTCTTGTAGCACTCCTAACAGTGAGAGTGGCAGCTGTCTCTGACTCTTTTCCTTGCTTTTGGGACCCTTTTTTTCCTACTGGGTTTCCATGTCCACCCTTAATATGAGGGGATGTACCTTGTCTTATTGTAACTTCATATATCATGATTGGTTGATATCCTAGAATTCCTGCTCTTTTCTGAAGGAAAAGGAGAAGAGTGGATCATAGTGAGAGGGTCCTGAGGAGAGAAGGGAGGGGAAACGGTAATTGAGATGTATTATATGAGAGAAAAATAAAGAAACAAAGCAAAACAAACAAAAACAAGTACTACATTTTACCCCCAGCTGGAAATATAGCCTGACACCTTCAGAAAACAGTTGTATCAGCTTCTGTGTGCTGAAACAGAAGAAATGGTTGCTCTTGAAAACCAGGGAGCCCCTTCATATTAGGCTTTCTTCCTTTAACGGAGATCAAGTCTGTATAAAATGAGGTTTCTGGTGGATTGAATTTTGTCCTCAGGACATTCTCCCTATTGTTCCACTACAGAATTGGATATTTCACTTCAGTTGTGTTTATTTCTCTAAAAACCGCAGACAGTTTCTGCACAAGCCAGAATGCTCTCTTGTTTTGATAAACATCCCATCTCTCTCAATTTGACTTTACTCAGGTTCCCATTAAACAGGCAGAATAAAGCCACATAACTTGCCAAAAATATTACATGAATGGTCCCTAGCTAAGCTCTATCTGCCTTCTCCTTTGAAATCTGTCTTTTTCTCAGCATTCTATCTTCCAAATCCAAGAACAGCCCATTAAGCTCTTCACATAGCACTCAATGTTTATTCCAGTCCCAAATTCCAAACTCTCCTATATTCCTCCCACAAAACAGTTTGAAAGAACTAAAGCCAGTGGTCAAGTTTTCACAGCAACTATCTACTTCTTGATACCAATTTCTGTCTTAGTTTTGTTTTCTGTTGCTGTGATAAAATTCCATGACATGAGAAATGCAGTGGAGAAAGGGTTTATTTAGATCACAATTCTGTTTCAGTCAATCACTCAGGAAAGACATCAAGGAGACAAGAAAATTTTCTAGTATAGTTTTTTGTTGTTCTTTGATACATTCATATATGCATACAATGTGCTTTGAATGAGTCCACCCGTATGCCTTTCATGTCACCTCCATTTCTTCCTCCCAAATTATTCCTTCCCAACTTCATAGCTTTGTTTTGTTTTAAGTTTGCTCATTTGTTTCCCTCAGTGTTCACACAGTGCTTCTAGTACGTGTATGATTATATGATAGATCAAGGTTAACTTTTCAGGAGCTACATCCTTGAAAAAAAAAATCATTCCTCTTCCAGAATTTACCAATTGCCAATATCTTTTCAGATGGAAGTGGAATTTTATAACCACCTCTCTTCTCCATACTGAGGTTTTATCTGGCCTGATCTTGCATAGGTCTTAAACATTGTCTCAAAACTTTGGTTAGTACCTATGTGCAACTTTTGGGAAAATGCTGTTCTCTATAGTCATCCACACATTCTGGCTGTTAAAATCATTCTGCTCCCTTTGCTGTGTGTAAATGGAGATTGCTCATTTGTTTCCCAGCCACACAGACCTGAATAGTCACACAGAAACTATATTAATTACAACACTGTTTGGCCTATTAGCCCAGTCTATTAATTAACTAACTCTTACATCTTAAATTAACCAATTTCTCTAAACCTGGGTATCGCATGAGGCTGTGACTTACCACCGGGTAAGGTTTCTATGACCATCTCCTTCAGCACCAACATAGGATCCCCTTAACTCCGCCTATTTTCTCTCTATGCCTCTTCCAGCCTGGTTATATTCTGCCTGGCCATAGGACAAAGCAGCTTTATTCATTAGCTAATAGAAACAACACATGTACAGAAAGACTTCCCACATCAGTTGTGATGCTTCCTCAGCTTTGAGTCAAAGATAGATCGTAGATGTCCCATTTAGGATTGAGTATTCAAGGTGGTTGAACTTTTTAAGCTAGTTGAATTGCATAGAACAACAACATATTAATAAATGCATGTTTATTAGTGCTCAGCACATTTACTCTCATATAGTCGAGAATCTCCTATTCCATAAGAAAGAGCAAAACCCTCTGTAAGTTCTTCTCACCTCATTTAAGGTAAACAAGAAAACCCCTATGGGAATACTCACAGGCAAACCTTATCTAAATAATCCTTCATTATGGTTCTCTTCACAGGTAATCTGTAGTATCAACTCAAACTGACAATTGAAACTTACCCTCACACAGGGTTAATTTTCTAGTGTTATAGTGAAACAGTTTTATTCATCCTCTCCCAGTCAGTAAAGTGCCAAAGACACTATAGTGCTTTCCATATAAAAAATTTCTTTTTGCGAAACTATTCTATGAAAGAATATGAGAATGCTCTGTGCAACACCTTAGGCCAAATAATAGATTTCAAGATACATTTTCTTGACTGTATTTATAGGCATTAATTCAAATGAGTTTGTCAGTTATATAACTAAACATTGTTATCTAAAAATCCACAATAAATTTATCATTATGAACTTAAACGCTGGAGATTTAAAGCCTAATAGTACTTTCAATTATCTTTTATGCAATTACAATGGGAGAAAAATAAAAAAGATATCTCATAGTCATGGTATTTCAGTTGATGATTACTTACCTAGCAATGAGAAAGAGATAAAAATTTATCTGTTGTAGATGTATCTATGTGAAACTTTATACTGCATTATTTACAAATAAAGCAGGCTCTTGTTAAAAATACTTATAATAAATAAAACCTCACTAGATTTTATTCTCAGAATCTATCTCATATGTGTATATCTATAAATCTTAGGTATTATTATTAAGTATTTTAATATATGTATAATTATTAGGGAATTTCCTAGTTGTTTTTCTATTTCCATGACAAAATACCATGACCAAGGAAATTTATAAAAGGAAACAAAAAGTCCATGTCCATCATGGCAGGGAGTGGAACTATAATAGTACCTAAAAGCTTACATCTGATCTACTAGCAGCAAGCAGAAAGTAAGCAAGAACTAACTGAGAATGGCATAGGCTTTTGAAACCGTAGAGACCATTCCCAGTGACACACCTCCTCCAACAAAGCCATACTTTCTAATCCTTCCCAAATACTTCCTCCAACTGCATATCAAACATTCAAATATATGAGCCTATGGGGAGCCATTCTCATCCAACCACCACAGAGACAATTGGGCAATGATTAGTGGATACTATCAGCATCCTGAAATCATATCTGATTTTTTTATGTTCTTGATTGTAAATACATTATTACTCTTACACTGTTTAAAGAGGATAAAATTGAATTTAAGAGCATATGTAGCAAGTTTGTGCATAAACTGTAATTGTTAGAATGCCTGCATACCATATTCAAAGTTCTTTGTTCAACCAATAGCCCTCCATAAAACTGACATATAGCAATATACTGCTGTAATACAAGGACCTCAGAAGGAAATGCATGAGGATCAGAATTGTTAAATAGTAAGTTCAAAGCCAGCCAGGTCACACAACACTGTCTGAAAAACTAAGTAAAATAAAACAACTTATATAGAAAATATATTATAACTTACTAAAAATAATATGTGCATTGTCTTAAGAGGCCACTTGTTTATTCCCAGCTGCTCAGCTCCAAAATAATCACACAGAAACCATATTATTTTCAATACTGTTTGGCCAATACCTTAAGCATATTTCTGGCTAACTCATATCTTAAATTAACCCATATCAATTAATCTGTGTATCACCATGGAGCTGTGGCTTACCAGATAAAATTCCGGCATCTGTCTCCTGTGGGGCTACATGGCTTCTAGCTGACTTTGCCATCTTTCTCCTCGCATTCAGTTTAGTTTTTCCACCTAGCTCTATTTCTTTTAAGCCACGGGCCAAAACAGATTTATTCATTAACCAATAAAAGCCATGCATATACAGTCAGACTTCCCACACCAGTGCTTTATTTTTAAGAAGTGGAAAAATTATTGAAATTGGCTCTTAGATTATATACATATATGTATATGTATATGTATATGTATATGGGGGTTGTAAAAGTGTATGTAAAATAAATGTAGGTGAACTCAGAAGTCAGAAATAAAATTTCAGCATTCCGGTTTCACTGAGTTATCCTCCTGGTGACTAGTGTGTTTTTTTATTATCTCTGTCCCTCCACTTAACACTTGTATTCTTCATGTTCCTACCCTGGAATGGATGAACCTGCCAGGGCTAGGATTGTAGCAGAAGTCACCCCCAAAGGGTGGCTCCAGACATGTGTTTATACACATACACACACACACACACACGCACACACGCACACACACACAAATTTATATATATTGATATACTATATAGGTGTGTGATATATTATGATTGCAGAATTCATTATATTTATAACTCTTTAAATGAATTCTAAATAGTCTATGAAAATTACATTTTGGTGATAAAGTTTCTTTATAAAATAGTATGATCCTTGAATAAAACTTTACAAATTGTGATTTTCAAAAATAGGGTGCTTTACAATGACAATATTTTGACAACTGGTAGACAGTGTGCATGTTATGTAAATATACTAAATATGCTGAAAATCAATAAAGTACTTACAATTATTTATAGTACGTATCTCACTTTATCTAACAAAAGTGAAATCAAACCAAGTTGCATATATATTTTTCTATTAACTCATATTTTAAATACTGTTGGAAGGCCATTCCAAGAAATAATCTCTGGTACTCTATTTCATCAGCTCTTAAAATGAATAAAATAAAATTGGTGAAGCATGTGAGAAGGTGACTAGTATAGTAGATTAGTCTTATTTACACATAATATATACATTTGTATGTATAGTGTGTGTTTGTTTGTGTGTGTAAATCTAATAGGAAAGTATTTGGAAAATTTATCTCTTGAAATATATAGCATAAAGATCAGCAAAATGTATAGCTCTCTGTACATGTACATATTTATTATATATGAAGTGTTGCACTATGACCTACAAATTCATGCAAGTACTTTCTGAAGTTAATTCATTTTTCTTAAATTTATTTTCCTGTAAAATCTATTTCTAATCAGCCCTCTACAGGACAATAGGACTTTTTGCTCCAAGAATGATAACTCTGGAACTAATCCTAAACTCTGTGAATAAATATCCATCCAATCTAGATGTTTGCTAGCACAAGCAATAACAATAAAAATAAAGATGAAATCTTGAGTTCCAGTCAGGAAAGGTGCATAATAATAATTCTGATGATTACCTTTTGGTATTGAAATGGCCGTGAATGAAAAAGCTCATGACAATTTAATACATGTGGAGGCCACTTTCATTCATGTCTCTTTCTC
The DNA here is from genome assembly GCA_004026605.1 of Ondatra zibethicus. Classification (NCBI taxonomy): domain Eukaryota; kingdom Metazoa; phylum Chordata; class Mammalia; order Rodentia; family Cricetidae; genus Ondatra; species Ondatra zibethicus. The sequence continues at coordinate 8,449 of PVIU01021989.1, read as the reverse complement.
TTGCAATACTACAGTCTTGCCAATATTAAGAAAAATAATTGCAAATGTATTGACTTCATTTGTGAACTTGCTTAATGCACTGTTCAAGTCTAACTAATCAATCACATTTTGAACTGTTCACTTGATAATAACAGCTGTTAGGCATGGATATAGGAAAAAGCTCATGCTGTGAAAAACATAACCTTATATATCAGGAGCTCTTTTTTAAAAAAAGCTTTTTATGTGAATAAAATAAATAATTTGAGTTTAGGAGATGCTGTGTATCAAAATTTCACTTTCATGTGAAAATCATTCCTAAGTACTGCCATAGTAATGCCACCCAACTGTATAATGGTGTTATTTATTTAAAAGTTATTGGAGCTCTTTATTTAAAAAGATTTTATATTTCCTATAAAATATGACTTCACTTATGTGAACATAAACTATAACATTTCAAATGCATGGCTAATATTTATGCTCAACATACAAGCACATGTACACACACATGCTGAGAGAGAAATACACACACTTAATTTTTCTTGAAAGACAAACTGACATCTAATAGAGACAATTCCTGAGTTCATAGTGTGGGAGAGCCAATGACACACTACGTCTCTAAACTGTGTGTGTGGATATGTGATAAGCAATGGCATTCATAAGGAAATTGCTTATGAATGGACTTGTAAGACGTCAGTGTATGTCTCACAGAAATATAGAAAAACAGGAAATAAAAGAGAAACAAACTTCATGTATGCTGCTTCATTTCTCAAGGCATTTTAATGTTTTTGAGAAAAATTAATAATATTTGATTGACAGTACATAATAACTTTAGAAAACCAGAATACCATTAGATTTTATTGAATCAAACAATGCAAATAAAGAAAATAAAAAATGCATACATATACAATGGTTTAGATAAACATACATATATACATACTTACATATGCATATATATGCACTCTGGCAGAAATTTCTCAATGGCATTAATGGAAAAATTCATAATTGTCATTATTCATATATTTTGTTTCAGTTATTAAACTGATTCTCTATTTTAAGAAAATATCTTCCTCACAATGCAAATAAAACCAATTATCAAGATAGTGATACCTTCTTGCTTTGAAAATTGATTTTGTTGTTTAACAATTTTATACATGTATACAAGTTATTGTGATTTCTCTCACTTTACCTTTTCAAATCTCCATCCAGACCTATCCATTCCATTTCCAATTGCTATCAGACCATTTCCCAGGTTCATCACCTTGGGTTATTGATTTGCGATACCCCTATATATGCTGTGAATATATTTTATTACCATTGTTTAATAAAGAAACTGCTTTGGCCTATCACAGGACAGAATATAACACAGAGGGAAATTCAAGCAGACATAGAGAAGGAAAGAAGGCATGTTCAGGCAGATGCCATGTAGTTGCTGAAGGAGAAAGACACCAGAATCATTCAGGTAAGCCACAGCCTCGTGGCAATACACAAATTAATAGAAATTAGTTAGTTTAAGTTATAAGAGCTAGGTAAGACTATGCCTAAGCCATTGGCCAAGCAGTGTTGTAATTGATATAATTTCTGTGTGATTATTTGGGTCTGGGCAGCTGTGAAACAGAGGCTCAGTCTCTGGTTACAGTTTTTTTTCTGCAGTTGTTATTTCTTTTCTTTGTGTGAGTGTGTGTGTGTGTGTGTGTGTGTGTATGTGTGTGTGACCTATTTAATTTAAACAAGGCTATCTGTGTGAGTATTGAATTGCAACTATACATTGGAGCCTTATGGCATCATCAATGGGTATACAACTGAAAGCAACATACCTTCATTTCCCTGACTCTATCAGTAGCAAATAATTCATCAATGAGTCCCAGCTCCATCCATGCCTGACCATTGGCAGACCCATTCTTTGATTGACACAGACTAGGCATCAGCAGATACTCTAAATTCATGATTGTGATGTCTGTGTCTTGTCCAAAAGGTGACAGTTTACAACTCTTCCCTGTGTCATATATCTTAAATTCTTTCTGATAACATTTTAAGATTTTCCTCCTATGCTCAGTGGTAACTGAAAAAGGACAACCAAAAACCAAAGGACAACAACAGCAAAATCTATTACGTTCATTTCATTGTACTTCTTTTACAATGGAAAGGAAACATCGTTACTTTCAAATGTCTCAAATGTGAATAATATTTCAAAAATTTTTACCTTTGTAGCCTGTCTGTGTCTAATGCAAAGTTTCCTAGGTAACTGTGCTAAACCTAATGATGTCCAAATCATAAAAGCCAGGAACACTTATTGGTGAACTGATTACTTTTACCGCAGTAAATGTCAACTGGAAATGGTTATAATGATGGTTATTATTTACTTAATGCAGGGAAAATTATACATTCAGAGTTAAATCTGCTATTCATGTACTTCTAAATCATCTTTGTGGGAACATAACCGTTTTCCATTTGCTTAGTCTAGATTTATTACAATAAAAACAAAACAAGAAAAAGTTTGTCAAAGTAGTGAGGAGACTTTTTGGTTACCTCAAATGTAACTTTTGCAACAAAGGCAAAAGATTTACTGCATTTGAGTGTCTCATTTGTATATTTACTTTTTTATTTCCATATGTCCAATTTGAGCAGGATAAATTGCTCAAGGTTTCCCTAAAGCTCCCTAATGTGCAATGACATTTTAATCTTTTTTTTTATAATGAGAGTAAAAGTAATTCTTCCAAACCTAAGGTTTTCCCAGATTTCTTACCAGATGTGAGACTATGTCAGTGTCCTCAGAACTTGAGGGCATATAGGTAAAACACTTTATAAAAAGAAAAATATTTCATCATACCTCATGGGCATCCTTAAAGGATGTTTATGGGTGAAAATTGTGCATAATGAAAGCATTTCAAGTAGAAATGGTTGCCTCAAAGGAAGTACCATCTTTAGTTAGTTGCAGGTTACTGAATGTGGTTCGTTACAAAATTTTAATTTATTTTAGATTCTAATCTATATGCATGAATACTGAAATTTATAAGTTTTCAAGCATCCTAAGACTAATAAGTATTTTTCAGTCTGTTACATATAAACAGAGAGATTAAACTCTGTATGAAGCCACAGTAATTAGTGTATTTCTTATTTTGATCCATTTTAATAAACAAATAAGAAAACAATGATGGAAGAGCACTTTATAAAGAGTATTGAGAGCATATAATTTAGAGTAAGACAATCCCAGCTCCAATCATAATCTTACCTTTGACATTTATAGACTTTGAGACTATGTTGTCAATTAAATTCTGAGTCTTTCTAATCTTGATAAGTGGGCTAAACATAACTAACTTGATAAGTGGGCTAAACATAATGCATTTTATGAAAGTATATCATAAAATCTGAGACATATAATACATTAACATTTTAATGTTATTTAGCTTTTCTTAATTGTGGCCTCTAAAATATCACACTTGATCCAGTACAAAAGCAGAATTACATCTGGGTACAGATGAAGACTCCAAGGTTTAAAACCCTAAAATGACTAACAGACAAAATTAATGAGTTCCATTGAGATTTAAACCAAAATTCTGGTCCCATTGCTTTTCTTCCTATGTCATGTTACTCATTAGATGGATATATGGTATGGTGTCAATGTATCTAATATACTCATGGCCTTACTATATTATCTCATAATTTTAATAAAATTTTCTTATTAGTATTGCCCAAATGTCATACATAGTTCAGGTTAATTAAATCATACTTACAAGTCATAGTCATAGATATGAATGAATAGCTTTAGTCTTAGACATATTTGGATAAGCATCTATGCCTTCAAATTTTACTAAGTCATCAAGTTTTACTATAATATTTTCCAAAACTGAACATTTCTTTGAGACAATTACCCTAAATCTCATTTATACCATCTAAACCTTATTCATCATTCTAGGCTTATGCTCAGGCAAAATAGAAAAGCTATCTAATTAAGGAATTTTTTAGCTGCTGGTAATGTTTCCTTACTTTTTGAGACTGAGTGATATTTTGTAGTAATCACTTATTCTTTACTTTTTCCATTATGCTACTATTAAGAGTGTTTTAGTATTTGAATCTTAAATCTTAAATTTTGTTTCTGAAAGCTTATGAGTAAGTCATAAAATATTTCTCTCTACCAAATTACAAAATCCTAAGAGAGCTATGTTTAGCATCATCCCACATCACTATCAATGTGAGCAGATCTATCTTTGGGATAACCTAAATAACCTTTGTTGTTGCTGTTACAGGGTAAAAGAAGAGCTAAGAGTGTATATATTCTTGTTAGGAGCTCCTTCCTTTTGGTCTTCCTGACTCAAAGGTCATGACATTGCTTAATAATACTGTATTGAAAATCATGAAGAGATGCATGAATTTAAGTAAACAGAGAAGAATTCATTGTCAAAAATGTCGTCTTTTAATATTTTCTATCTAGTTTTGCTTCCTAACAAGATCAGGATTTATAGCTAACAGTTTCCCTTCACAGAATATTTCTTTTTTATCCTGATGAGTTTCCAAGTTCAGTTTGATGGCATTATTTTAGTCAGTTTAGTAGAAAATCTGTGCAACAGACTTTTAGGTGAAGTAGGATGGATTGGGTTATAGAACTATAGTCATAAGATCTATAAATTGGTATATAGTTATATTGGTTTCTTGTTGTCATTCACTACTGAAGACTTAATCACACAAAACAATGTAAACTCATCGCACATTTCTGTGGCTCACAATATCATTGACTCAGGTACACTAAAATCAGAATCCTGGCAAGGTATCTAGAGGTTGTCCACAATCAGTAGTTCACATGTAACTGTTTGTCCATCTTCAATGTCAGAAGTATTACATCTCTCCAACCATTATTTTGTAGTTGCATCTTTCTCTAGCCACAGACAAGAAATGTTTTCACCTTTTGAGAATTTCTGCTATTAGGTTTGTCACAACCTAATCCTGGATAATTTCTCCATTTGAAATGGTTTGGCTTTAATATGATCTACAAAGAAAATTTTGTCCAAAAATATCTTGTGGTATAATAGTGAATTGGATAAGAGAGATTTGTTCTACTATTATAAAAGTGCAATATAAATTAGGTCACTTGGATTTTCACAGAATGTTTGCACAATGGGAAAAATAAATATCAAGTAAATAGATGGAATCAATATATTAAAGATAAGCAGCCCCAAGAATTTAAGTGATATAATAGCAGAGTGCTGTAACTCCATAATTTTTACTTAAATAATGCTTAAATTTTCCTCACCTTCTTAAGTGCTAATTTGACATTTATTTCATAAGATCACCCAATAATATTCAAAGTTTGACTAAAAATAGGAGATTAGGGATTTAAGCTCAAAGCAGTGTTGTTTAAAGAGAAATTGTATTTCTTTGGACCATTTTTTTAATAGAAATGAAACCATTGAGGTAAAAACAACAATAGTAGTTCTAATGATCAGATCAACTGAATTAATAGCAATTTACAAGAAAGCTTTAAAACATTTTGGTAAACTTGCTTTCTTTAATTTTGTTAATCACGAAACTGATTAAAGTATATTTTGTAATCTACTAAGTCTCACTCTGTGTACCATTACTTGTCTTTTAAGCAGCCTTATTTATATTTTACTGACAGCCAATAAAGTGAACCTACTTTAAAGTAGTCACTTTCATAAAAAGGCCTATGAGTGATAATAGTGAGAATACTTACTATGTTCAACACTACCATATATTTATTTATGGGAAATTTCTCTTTCCTTACCCCTTCCAAAATTTCTGCTTGAGTAAAATATTGAATGTGTTTCAAACACCAAAAACTATCTTATATTTTTGAAAGGTAACATTAATGGATCTAGCAAAAGGCTCTCTTGGACTGAGGTTGAAGTTCGGCAGCACAACACATGCCATGGGTGATGTCTATTTCCATGCTTAGTGAATGTAAAAATTAATTTTTTCGGTTAGAATAATTTTTAGAAATTCAATCACATTATGACTTTGTCAATAGTTTTATTTTTGACAGACTGGAAATAAAATGGTCAAAGGAGAAAGGATAAGAAAATTCCCCATTGAATGTCCTAGAGAAAAAAGATGCACTCTATACTGAGGTTTAAATGTGGCCACATTGACTTGAAGAAATATTCATTAAGATATCTGAAACTCTAGACATTTCTAATCCTATAACTCTTCATGTAGTTATAGGTTTCTAAACCTATAACTCTTTATGTAGTTCTTTATGTTATGGTGATCCCCAATGAAAAAAAATAATTTTGTTACTATTTATAACTGTAATTTTTTACTCTTATGAATCATAATATAAATACCATATATACACACATATCCCCTGTGAAAAGGTTGTTCAACCCATAGAGGAGTCATAACCATGACATGAGAAATACTGAATGAAGAGACCACAGATACTGGCTTGCGGAGAATAACCTGTCCCTGTCCCAGAAATGTGTCCCAATAACTGATTTTGCAGAAATGATACAATGTAGAAAATCAAGTGATGTCAAATAAAAAGCCCCGCTGTTTTTCAAGCACAAAAAATTTGGTCTCCCAACTCTACCCTCCTCCCATGATCTTGACAGAAGCCCTGCATTCTGAGGTATAAACCATCATAGTGCTTCCACTGGCAGGCATTGAACTTCACTGATGGTGCCAAATTTGATTTTGTTGTTGCTGTTCTTTATTTGGTGGAAGGAGAGTATATAAATGGAGTGCAAATCCTTGTAATAATACATTATTGGATTGAAGATGACTACCACTATCAGGAAACTCCAGAGTAACAAGAGTTGTGGATAAACAAGGACAAGGAATAGAGGGTAGAAGATGAAGACTACCTGTGAATCTAGGTCAAGAGGAACTGGCAACATGAGTATACTCCATCCGTGCCCTTTCAGTACATATATCCAACACACAACTGCTACATATAAATATTCCTTCAAACTAATATTACATATCAAGGAGGAAAGATGCTTGCTGTTCTTTTATATGAAGGTATAAAAAAGTACATTCAGATATGGAGATGTACAGCATGTATATGAAGGCAGTGAAAAATGTAAAATGTGCAAACAGTCACCTCTAAAATACATATACTATGATGGTGTTTATAAGATGTTATCTGATACCTGACGGAATTAAAGGCTCAGAGCAATATAGAAAGATGAATGCTATTGAAAGGACTAAAATAATGGTATTTTGAGGGCACAAACTAAATATTAATGAATCTGATTCCTGACCAATTAAAAAATAAGGAAGTAAAAATAGTTCCCTAAAGGTAGGGAAATGAGAGTAATATATATCCCTCTCATATAATAAAGAGAAACATTGTCTCCAGAGAAGTTTAATACAAGATAAAAGATGGCTTTTCACTAATAGCTTGTCTTATTTTTACTGTTTCCTTCTTCATGCTCTACTGTTCTAGCTTCATCTCTTTTGTTCTGATAAAACACTCTGACCAAAAGCAATTTAGGAGATAAAAGGATTTTATTGAATTACATTTCCACCTCAGAGTCATTGAGGGAACCCAGGAGAACTAAAGCTGTAACCTAAAGCAACACATGGAAGGGTGCAGCTTGCTGGCTCCCACTCAGATTCATGTTAAACTAGCTTTTTTATATGGTTCAAGAATATTTTTCTAAGAAATGATACTACCTACAGTGCACTCGGACTTCTTACACCAATTAACAGTTATGGCAGTCTTCTGCAGATAGGCACACAGCTCAACTGGGTCTAGGCAATTTACAAAAAGAGACTCTCTTTTTTTCCATATTCTTTTATTTTTTTTCCATTCAAAAAAATTTACATTTCCTCCCCTTCTCCCAGTCCCCTCCCGCTCCCCCCTCCTCCCTCCCGCTGCTTCCTTAAAAGAGGCATGGTACCCTGCCCTGTGGGAAGTTCAAGGCCCTCCCCTCTCCATCCCGGCCTAGGAAGGTGTGCATCCAAATAGACTAGGTTCCCAAAAAGATAATACATGTAGAAGAGATAGGTTCTAGTGTCATTATTGATGGCTTCTCAGTCTGCCCCCATTGGCAGCCACATTTAGAGAGTTCAGTTTGATCATATGCTCATTCAGTCCCTGTCCAGCTGGATTTGGTGAGCTCCCTTTAGATCAGGCACACTGTCTCAATGAGTGGTCCAGCCCCTCACGGTCCTAACTTCCTTGTTCATCTTCTCCCACCTTCTGCTCTTCGACTGGACCTTGGGAGCTCAATCCATTGTTCTGATGTGAATGTGGGTCACTGTCTCTATCTCCATCCATCAGACAAAATTTCTATGGTGGTGATCAAGATATTCATCAGTGTGACTATGGGACAATGCTAGTTCTGGCACCCTCTCCTCTGCTGCCCAAGAACCTAGCTGGGGACATCCCTGTGGACACCTGGGTTCTCCTCTAGAGCCAAGTATCTTGCCAATCCTAAAATGACTCCCTTAATGTAGATGTCTTATTCCCTTCTCCAATATCCACCTTTCCTCCATCTCCACCCTCCCACTC
>PVIU01021988.1:0-30031 GCA_004026605.1 Ondatra zibethicus | reverse complement strand
AGCCTGTGGAATCCTCAGGTCTCTGTTTTAAAAATGCAGAAGTTCAAATAGCAGGACTACTGAATTTGTGCATAAAAAGATCATTCTCAGAGATTTGAGACTTGCGATCTTTCAAAGATGTGGATGACATGTATTAGATTTGTGACAGTACTGCTCATCATAAATTTAGGATAACAAAACATCTTTCATTTTAAAATAGTTACTATCACTCCAAAAAACAAAATACATCCTATATATTAGAAGTAAGCATAGTAGAATGATCAGAAAAATGTTTGTATACACAAAAAAGTAAAAATGAGATTGCAACTAAATTCATATGTATGTATTAATATGTTTAGAATATATATTTTAGAATGCTATGCCAAGAAACCTGAATTATACAACACTGAAAGGCAAAATTTATAGCCATCCAAGCCAATAAGCAGAAATCATCAAAGTCAAAGGAAAACAAAAACAAGAAAAAACTTGCTTTCTTTAGCAAATTAGAATAATCTGTTAATGTATTTACTTTTCATTTTTTAGGAGATCATTGTGATGGCAGTGAAATGGAATAATTCTGAAATGTTTCATAATTTCTTTAAGAAGATTTGCTAAGTATTTTCATAGCAATTCCTTCTTTCTTTGAAAGAAGATACCTGAAGTTTCTCAAAACCATTTAGGCTCTTTAGGTCTGTTTCTAGAAGTCTTCCCTTATACAGACTTCACCTTAGCTCATCAAGTGCACAGTGAGCATATGGAGGTTCAAGAAGTAGCACAGTTCATGGAGGGAAGGCATCCCTCTTCACTGACTTTCCTCTCTAAGAAAAAAAAAAAGCCTTCTTAGAATAAAGGTGGTGAAAACTCCAAAACAGCCAAGAAATACTCTGATAAGATAATAAAAGTGTATTTGAGATAATGAATTTGAGTTTTGTTTCCAATGTTCACAAGACATTGATCAGAAATATTACCCAGATTTTTAGATATAAATGAGGTCTGCAGAAGGAAAAATAAAAAGTATTTATAAAGTAAATACATTGAGTAAAGTGTGACAAGATATTGTCGAAAAAGGGCAGTGTAACATGAGTTCAGAACTGTAACCAGGAAAGGAATATTTGGATATTTATGTATTCTGTTATGGACTGTTAGAGGCAATCACTGAAATCGAAAGCAGGGTTTGTAGGATCATAAAATATTAATACTCCTACATATGCTGCCTTTATATCTCTGCATTTCTAGCTTTGATAGAGCGCCTGACCTTGCATAAAGGGCGTTCTGGGGAAACTGCCTCTTTAGGAGGCCTGGAAGACTGAGACCATGAGCTCTATTACCATTAGTTCCTTTGTTTGTAAAGAAACCAAGTTGGGAATATGTGTGCTTAGGTCTTTCACAGCTAGATCTAATGACTTTCTGGCTTATGAAAAAGTTGTACAGAATCTGTAGATTGTAGGTACGCTTCTACTTTGGGTTTTTGGTACATTTTTATTGAAAATAGAGTTATATCATTTTTCCCACTTCTCCCACCTTGCTCCAGCTCATTTCAGGTCTTGTCCCTCCAGCACCTCCCTTGTTACTTACTTACTCTCAAATTGATAATAACCCTTTTACTTTCATGATTATTGATAAATATATGTGTATATGCTTGTGTATGTGTGTGTGCTTATCGAGCCCATTTTTGTAGTTTGTGCATTTATGATTTTAGAGTTCGTTACTTCATTGTGGATAAGTAATAAGGAAATCCTTCCTGGAATAGGCTAATTCTTACCATAACACCCTTAATCTTCTTTGATTGTATAAACATACTGTCCCCTCCATATAGTACATCTAGCACCCAGAAAGAAACATAGGGACCCCTGTATGTTGCTACAGTGTCCCTCAATTTATGCGGTGGAGTGAATTGTTCCTCTTTGATAACCCTTGACAATTCATTTGAACATCCAGGAATATATCTTGATACTATGGCCATATGTTCCCTGAACCTTGGGTTAAAGATCATTTTATAGATATATGAATTGGAGCTTGTTTTCACAATTTTATCGTTTGATTGTATGTAATTTTCTGTAATGATCTTTGTGTTCTGCAAAGATAAGCTCCCTTAAGTGTTGGAAACCACACTTAATCTATAGTTTTAAGGCTTTCTGTTTCACACATTGTTAAGTGCCATTATTTAGCATGTTAATATTACTATTTATCTTTTCTGTCAGATATGTGCTTCTATGTGTAAGGATACTTTAGACTTCGCACTTAGTCTGAAAAGTGGTTGACTACTTAATGTTTTGGTGCATTGCAAATGCTTTATCTCAAACTAATGTATCGTCTTTGCAAGTATTTATATTCTGTCTACCAGATTATTTATAAATTAGCAAGAGTAGGTTTACACTTTATTTCCTCGTATTTCTCTCACTTGGTTGTTTGACTCTTTTTGTTGTTGCTTTCTTACTTTTTTTTTTATTACACTTTAGTACCAAAAAGGAGAAACTTACAAGTTGTAAAGATACTTAGTGGGTAATATATTAGGTAATGTATTAGTCTAGCAAGACAGAATATTGAACTTTGGATATCTAGCATGCATATAAAAAAGTCAAGCAGCCTCGGAAGCCTGTTTACAATTCTGGAATTAATGAGTTAGTCTTTTGCAACTTAGTCAAGTTGCTTGCTAGGTGCTTACTAGGGTAGACTAGTTGAATTGTTAAGCTCTGGGTTAAGGGAAAAGAACCTCTCTCAATATGTAAGGTGAAGAGTGATTTAGGTTAACATATATAATCAACCTTTTGCATCCACATGCATATGCACACACATTACACCAACAACCACAGGCATTGGAACATTATCATACACATGCACACATAATACATACACACATAAATGAAAACTTCAGGTTTTGATTGAATACTGAATGTACATATATTGTGTTATAATAGATAACATATTAAAGATGTTTATATAAAATATAATATTCATATGTTTTAATGAATGATTTTAGAAATTATTAAAGATAGAATGGACATTAGGACTTTGTTAGAGAATGATGAAAGGCATTCCAATTAGTTATTAATTGGAATTTTCCCTTCACTAACTACAAATAAAGAGGCAGACCTTTCTTACTCAGGTTCTACATAACCCGAGGGGAACAGGAAATGGCTCAAGGATCCATTCTAGTTCAGATACAGCAGACTAACACTGGCATCTGGTCCACTGAGAACTTATTGCTGATAGTCAGTCTCTGAGGTGAAGCAATTCCTTTACAAAATAACTGAACATAGTGTAACCTATTGTTTAATTTGCCCTATACCCAAAATCCCTGTAGCAGAGAATTTTATTCCACAACATAGAAATTCTCTGAGAAAAATTATCTACAGCTTTTGCTTAATTCTTACAGAATCTAAAGTTTATGTTCACAAATTTTTACCAGATTTCCAAATATCTGAAGTCCCATAGGCAAGGTAGCATGTGACTGAAAAAATTGTCAGGAGGATCATTGTAAATCCATTCTCAGTCGGGGGTACATATCAAATTCCAGGACAATTATGCCTACCTAGAAAGATCCTATCTCAAAATCAATATAGCAATAAAGCTTCAAAGAGATATAAAATAATTTCCCCCAACAGAAACACAAAAAATCCTTATGAGGAAGTGATGGAGAACAATCTGTGCAGATGATAATCTCATCTAAAAATAAAGGAGACATTTTCAGACAGTCTACCTGTGAGGAGACATTAATATTCATCATGAACAGATAAATTGACATTGGGCATTTGGAATGCTTTAGCCTGCCAGTACTACTTACCAATGAATCAAGAGGGTGCCTGTTTTTAAGGTTTCTCTAATTTATTAAGCTGTTTCAATGGCAAACATTAACCTATGAAGAGAAGGAAATTGCATCAGGCCCTCTTCACTATTAAGGAGAGCACTTTGGAGCTAAGGAGATAAATCAGCAGCTAAGAGCACCAGTTAATCTTCAGAGGACCCAGGTTCAGTTCTAAGCACACATATTTACATAATGGTTCACAATTTATAATACCACTTCCAGGGGATCCAATGACCACCTCTGACATGCATGGGCAGTAGCTATGCATGTGATGCACATATGTACAAGCAGGCAGAACTATTCTATATATGAAATAAAATAAACCTAAAACAATCTTGTTAAGAGTATATCTAATATGTATAGATTGCTTAATATCTATGATTATATATTCACATAGAATTAATTCTTGGATTATACAAACATAGCTGTACTGATAGAAATATGGCACTAATACCTCATCTGTTTATGGAATATGATTCCCATTTGTATGTGAACAAAACTTTCTTTGAAGGAAACAGCTAAAGACATTACTTTGGAAGGAAGTGGGCAAATTTCAAGAATGAAAATGCAGTTAAAGACGCTCATTTGGATGAATACATTGATTAAGAAGAGAAAACATGAAGACTGTTGATTTGGGATTTCCCTCTGTATGCTGTGATTTTCATTGATTAATAAAGAAACTGTTTGGGCCTATAGGAGGTCAGAACAGAGCTAAGCGGGGTGATGGCATAAGATACAAAACAATCCCACACTAATTCAGAATTATGTATAATAAAGGGTTATTTATTTAGGAGAGATTCATAGATCACTGTCCTAGATCACAGTCTTCTGCAGAAACTGGGAACAGGTCAAGAATCTAGCAGCCGGAAGCGAGAGTCAGAAGCAAGAGAGTGAGCACACGCTTTACAGCTTCATTTATTGTATAAGAGACCACAGCACAAGTGGGCTGGTATCTTAAAGGCTATTGTCTGAAGCAGCTGAAGGAGCTCCCAGAGCAGCAGGAAAAACTAAACTGAAAGCTGGGAGTAAGAAGGCAGTGTTGCAAGATGCCATATTGCCAGGGGAAAGATGTGACCTGCCAACTGGAACCTTGCCCATAGCCACGAGCCTCAGGGTAAAATATAAAATAATGGAAATGGGTTAATTATAGATGTAAGACTAGCTAGTAATACTATTAAGCTATTATCCAAACAGTATTGCAAATAATATAGTTTCTGTTTGATTATTTTGGGGTCTGGGTGGCAGGGAAATAAGTCTAGAGTGTCAGGAAACAAACGAGCAGCCTCCAACTACAGGCTGTTGGATTGAACTGCTGATGCAAAGAGATTTTTAACAATTTCACCATTGTTTTCATAACAGCATTAAATAAACATTCACTAAAATAAAATTTATAAAAATATAATATGATTATAATTAAATTTTAGTCAACTTTATATTAAGTATAAAACTATAGAAAAATGCAGATGCTTAAATTATGTATTTAAGTTCATTTAACTAATTTTCTATATTCTTTGCTAAGAAATGACTGAATGAAATTTAAAAGATATGGCATATTTTAGTTTTTTAAAGTTTCTTTAGCAAAACAGCTTTCCATGTAATTATCAGTGTTTTTCTTCCACTGGGAAATACATGACACAGTGATGGCTTTCATACCCATGTGGGGGATTCAATGCCACAACTGTCATTTCAAAGATAACAGCAGCTTTGCATGTTGCCTTTCCCCTTTCCTACGCTGCCGTAATACTTCTTCTTCTAATTTTTACTATTACTTCTAATCAAACACTTTTTATTATCCGCAGCTTTACTCATATTTTTTCCTTTTTGATTGTGAGATTGTTTTAGAGTTCAATGATGTTTAATGGCTGCTCATGCCAAGACTTCAATTTGACAGCATACCACTTGCTAATCTTGCCAGTGTATTAGTGAATTTACACCATATGATGAAACACTTCTAGTGCACGCACAGAGGAAACTTTGTCATATAAATTCCATAGCTTGTACATGAGATCTGCCGTATATCACTCTATTCTCTTTAGAGGTTTGAGTAGTCTGTCATGTGTCTAGCGCAAAAAGGTTTTTACTAAGAACACTTATTGTGAGGTAAAGGTAGCTTTTAGAAAAATTTGTGGAAAGAAATAATATTTGCAGTAGATCTTGAAAAATGAATAGGAATTAAGTCAATCTTGTTGTATAACACCACTCTGCTAAATAGGAATCACTAGGCACTTTTCATTCCTGGAAAGAGGTATGATTTGCACAGAAATGATCAAGATGTGAGAATAAGAAAAATGTGGAAGGGGAGGTCACACATTCTGAGGGAATTGCTTGATGTCTGCAATGCAACACTTTAAATGTTTTGGAAAAAGTTACTCAAAATATAAATACGTGCAGTGTTGCTTCACAAAGTAACAATGTCATGGGTCTTTGTAGTTAATTCTCATGCATAAATTGCATCAGTTCTAATATGAGTTGTGCACTTCACAAACTTGGAATAAATACACAAAGGCTAACACGACAATAATGCTACAAGGCATGATAATCCAATGTGATCCTGTGTTAATAGGAGTTTCTCATTGAAGAAAACATTCTGTGGCACCTAAATATATTACAGTGCTGAGACCATCAGTATATTTTTAAAAATCTACAATAACAGGAAAGGAATATTATTTGTAGGTTATGAGATCTAATTTTAAAAATACAGAATTAGCAACTATTGTTTTATGGAAAAGTCATGTGTTCACTTGCTGTTGAGTTGTTCTCGTGATCTTTTAAGGAGCAATTGTCATGGCAAAAAGAACATCTTAAAAATATAAATGGTTATGAATATTCAAGAGCAAAAAGAAAACTGAGCATATTTAAAGAAAAATATTAAAAATGGAAACAAACATAGTATTCTTTTTTCAGTGATTTATTTCTTTACCTATGTTTATTTGGATTTGTCTGCATAAGTTTCTGCACAGGTTCTGCATTGGTTTGTCTGAATGTACATACAGGAGCTTGTGGAGGACAGAAGTTGTCATGGTTCTCTTGGAACTGGAGGTTCGAATGGTTGTTGAACCCAATCATGTATTATGAAGCAAATGTAGGCTCTTGGAAGAACATTAAGTGTGATTAACTGCTAAGACATCTCTCTAACTCCCATAAACAAAGTAACCATACTTGTTTACATTTTAAAGTGGATAGTGCAGAACCTAGTTCTTACTATTATGTAACATCAAACCTGAAGTCAAGTATATATACAAGGAAGATATTCCTGTTTCTGAATATTCTGTAGTTCTAATATGTAAAATAATTATTTATGTCATTTAAACAATTTTCAAAATTATAATTGGCTTTCTCTTCAAAATTTGTTAAATTATAGCTGTAATCTTTAACATAGGAATCATTGAATATGCAAGCAAATATGTGTTGTTGCTCTGACAATGAATGAATCTATTTGAAAACAGTCTATTTCATCATTAAACCATATAGTAATATAAATAACTCAGTATTTTCAGATGATGCAAATTAGCCATTCATAATTTTTAGGAAAGAAACATCCCTGAAGAGAACTCCTTGGTTATGTCTACCAAGGCTTAAAATGGACATCTATCATCTCTAATGTGTCCTTATTTACACAGGTACAGTGATATTGAATATAATTGTGACACTGTATTAAGCAAAAAATATGTCATACTGAAATTCCTTAATTTTTTTTATTTTTAAAATGTATTCAAGATTTTTAAAATATCAAGTATGTTTACCATATTTACATCCTTCTTTCTTTATTATTCCTCTTTAGAATTAGTTTCCTGCATCTTCGTACTCTGTATCAAAATCATGGACTGGGTTTGTTTGATTTATTGCTCAATTGTTAAATGTTTCTTTGTATTTAAGAAAGATAAGCCAGACAGTGGTAGTGCACTACTATGGAGGAAGAGACGGACAAATCTCTGAGTTTGAGTCTAGCCTGATCTACAGAGTGAGTGAGTTCCAGGAGAGCCATGGAAACAAAGAGAAACCCTGTCTCAAAAAACCACAAAATGAAACAAAAAAGATAAATGTTTATAAATGTTTATAAAATGTTTATGTGTCTACATGCATCTTTCTTAACACAGTGCATCTTTTTTAGTGAGGCAGGGTCACTCATTTGGACTAAGAGCTCACTGATGGCCCTAGTCTAGCTTTCAGCTAAGTCTAGGGCGTCCATTTCTCCATGTCCTGAGTAGTGACATCACAGGCAGCCTCTTATGCCAATCAAACATTTCTATTGCCCCAGCAGCTTGAACTCTACTTCTGTTTCTTCAGCATGTACATCATCATTAAACTATCTTCCCATGATGAGATCAACACACAGACTAGAATTTCCTTTCTGTGTAAATGTTCTTTTTTTCACATTAAGGAGGGACAGACAGAAACAAGAAGTTGACTAATTTTTGCCCTCCTCTAATATAAAGAACTACTTAAATATGTTACACTTAAAGCTTAAATATACAATAGTATCTGCTACAGATACTTTACATGATAGATTTGGTTCTTAACCTTAGGATTTTCTACACAATATGGAATATGCTTTGAATTCTATACTATGTATTCATATTCAAACAACATTTATAATTTAGTTATAATTGCATTAATTCTAACCAGCAGTTAAAAAAAACCTGACATTTTTAAAATATTAGCATTTTTCCCCTAACATATGGAGTGAATGTCTGTCTTTTTGTCTAGACTTTTGTTTTTTTCATTAAAGTGCTTAATATCATTGATCCATATAATAGTCAAAAATTTAGTTTAATCAGAGAAAGGCACTTGTGTGTGTGTGTGTACGCGCGCATGCACGTGCATGCCTGCGTGTGAACACACATATGTAATTTGGTATGTTCCCAAATGTGTGTTGGTATTCTGTGTATATATAAGCAATTGTGTGCATGTGTGTATGTGTGCTGGTGATTAAAAGAATTTATACATGATATAACAAAAACTGTGTAAGAAGAAAGAATAATTTAATCATAATTGAATGAACCTGTGAAAGCCATGCATGTTCTAGTAAAAAAATATGATTTAAAATACCAAGACTTTCTTCTTTTAATATTGTCTCCATCTTTCAACTTGTACTTGTATATAAAAAGAAAAACAGAGCTGTCAATAGACAGCGAAGTGTGTTTTGAAGGCAAACTTACATATTTCTCAAAAGTGATTTCCAGAAACTTGACAAGCTCAGACTAATTCAGTAAATACCAAAAGACAAGACTTGACAAAGAGATAGAAAAATACTGTGGGTATTTGTCTTTGGTTTTTCAAGATATTTTGGTATATGATACTATGCATATAACATCATTAATTAATATTATATTTTCCTTGTTCCAGTATTAAAACAATGAAAAGAAAATTAACTTCCACACAGTATTCTCCACACAGGCCTTTAGCTTATTGTAGATACATCTGGAACTGAAAGTGCCTGAGAAAATCATGGGCTCTTAAGTAAATAGTCTTATAATAATAAGTTGGCAGCAAGATATAAACGGATTCAATTTTGATATTTATGGTACAGCATTCACAAAAGATTACTGCAATGGGCTTTTGAAGCAATCAAAGTAAAATAATTTTAAAGTTCATGAAGATGAATATTAAGAAGTCTGAAATACATGTCCCAAAAATTTCCTGTCATATAAAATGGATATATTTGATTTTGTCAAAGATATTGAACATCAAAATTAAAGATGAAATGCAAGACAAGCAACTAAATACTGGGGTAAATGTCTTGGATGTCTAATGGATTGTAATTCAAAACAAGAGAAGACTCGATGACTGTGTTTGGTAAATTCAGCATGATCACGACCTAACGGCAATTTCTGATCTTCTTTCTTCACTGTGTACCTAAGTCAGTCAACTCCCTGGAACTAACGGATGGTGCATGTATCCTTGAGCTACAGAAACACAGTTTGTCCCTAGTCTTTGGACTTATGTAGATGTAACATTCATGCCCCTCCCTGGTCTAAGGAGCACCTGATTCTGTTTTACTATTCAATGTACTCCTTCATGCCTGGCTTTTTCACTCTTTTACCAAGTGTGCAGTCATATTGTGTCTGATCCCCAAGGGCTGAAAAATATATGATAAACATGTTTGATCTCATCCCTCCAACAAATGCTTATGGACCTAATGCTGAATGGTATCTGTTCTCCAAGAGGTAAGGATGCATTGCTTTATGATAAAGTGGAATACATATAGTAAATCAGAAACACAAGTAATATTATATGAAGCAATAATTTGTATCAAGCTGAGGAAGCGGAATGATAAAAACTGTAATATAGTTGAGTGAGGCAAGATGGGATTGCCCATATATGTGTATAATTTGTATATGTTTGAATACAATAGAGAGGGAGGTGGAGTCATAAACAGTGATAGACACAGAGAAAGGGACAGAAAGAAACATACACACATATACACTGGCTACTTAATATATAACAGAAGATAACCCTGGGTTTACATATGTTAGCAGTAAATATTCCATAATTAGTCTGTCTCATTGTAAATTGATATTCACTGTTTCAGTTACTTTCGTTTTCTAGTATTATGGCTTTTAGTAACTTTTATGTTAAATAATTACAACATAAATATAGGAGACAAGTGATGCATATTTAGTAATTGAGAAGATTCACATATACAAAATGTTATAATATAGGAATATAATTTTTTATTTCCCTGTGACAGCATTTTAGTTTTGATTTATTCATTATATTTATTTGGTTTTGGATTTTGGTTGTTTTATGTTCTGATTTATTAATTGAGAATGTCATAAAATAAATTTTTGAACAGCAACATTTTATTAATCTCAACAATATAATCAAACTCAAATCTCCAAATGAAATCATGTTTCTCTTTATGTCTGTTTCTCTCATTCTCAGCTATCTATCTATCTATCTATCTATCTATCTATCTATCTATCTATCTATCTGTCTATCTATCTATCTAATCTTCTATCTGTCTGTCTATCTATGTATTTATCTATCTATCTATCACATATCTATCTGTCATCTATATATTTAAATATTTTTACATCCTGACCTCATTTTCCCTCCCTCCTTTCCTCCCAATCTCTTCCCTCACTTTTCCACTGCTTCTCCTTCAATCCACTACTCCTCAGTTTCTGTTCATAAAGGTGCATACCTCTAATGGGTATCAACAAAACATGGCA
Organism: Ondatra zibethicus; assembly: GCA_004026605.1. Lineage (NCBI taxonomy): Eukaryota > Metazoa > Chordata > Mammalia > Rodentia > Cricetidae > Ondatra > Ondatra zibethicus. Next base: position 19,072 of record PVIU01021988.1, on the reverse strand, counting down.
TATCAAGTTGCAGTAATACCAAGCTCTTCTCCTTGTATTAAGACTGGACAAGGCAATTAAGTGTGAGGAATATATTCCCAAGTGTCAGCCAAAGATTTAGGGACAGAGCCTATTTGCATTGTTAGTTTTCATCAAGGAAATGACATTGGGTATAGCAGCTGTACTCCAGGAATGGAGCCCCTGTTCAGCATTAGCTGGGAAATACAAACTGAATGCTTTGTTTTTTATACATATGTCTCGTGTGTGGGTGTGTGTGTTTTCTTCCAACATAATATTTTTATTGATTATTTTGTAGTTTAATAAAAGGCACCCAGATCATACTCACTTTTGAGTCTTCCCAGTTCTACCACTTGTAACCTCTCTACAATACACAAAATATTGAAGAAAAGAAAAAGAAGATAAAAATTGCTAAGTTTATTTTGTGTTGCCCATATAATACCTATCAAACAAGAACATGAAATTGACAGATTAGGATATTGGAGGAGGCAGAGAAATTGTCGGATGGAATTAATGTGGTCAAAATGTACTTTATGCTCTACAGGGCATATTCCCAAAGGATGGCTCAATTATACCACAAGGACACCTGCTCAACTATGTTATGGCTTGCCTAGATCTCTGAGACTTGGTAAGTGGTTGATAAAACATCCCATTTAGAGATGAATATACAAGACTCTCATGGTTTGTGCATTGTCCATGTGTGGATCTCCATGTTAGCTACCATATCCTGCAAGAAGAACCTTCTCTGATGAGATTCTAGTGATGCACTGTTATGTGGTTATGGTAATATGGTACAAGGAGTTACTTTTTTCTTCTAGCAGAAGAGTTGTAGCTTTTCACCTAGGGTCTGTGACCTGTTTCAGCTTCTTTGCCTCACTAACAGTGATATGAGTGGGTTCCTCATCAGGAAAAGAACATTTATTTATCTAATATTGGTTACTCTCGTAACAATCACACCACTATTTCTCCAGTCATCATGTCTTCCAGCCTTCATCCCTACTGCCTAGTGTTTATAGCCCTGGAAAGGTGATTTAAAGTTTACTAGAGGAATAAATGATTGTCAGTCTTACCGAGGTACTATCTCTGTGAGCTACAATAATACATGTGTTCAAGATATACCAGATAGCTTTATTTTGAGACAGGATTTTTGTGTAGTTCAAGTTAGTCCAGAATTCATAATCCCTTTGCTTCTGCTTCTCTGATGCTGAGATTATGACTATATATCACCATACTTGACTATAATTGCATTCTACAAATTCTACAAATTTATACAAAGTATAAATTGCATTTATACTTTACAGGTTGAAACAAGGATTACATGAGTTTAATCTTTATGACTATATGAATTATTTGAACAAGTATACTTTTTAATGATATGTGAACTTTTCCAGACATCTCTAAAATAAATACATCCTTTTATATGTGTGTAATACTTTCCACTTTACTCCTAATGAAAACTGAAAATCAATATAAATTTCTTCATGTAAGAAATAAGGTATGAGTCGTATCTAAACTGTGCTTGGAAGATGCAGAGATTTTCAGTGATATATGTGTTAGTGATATATGTGTTAAAGAGTAGGTTCTGTATATGAAGACATTAGAAATGCCACGGACATTTTATTTAAACAAAACATTCTTTAGCCCCTTTCATAAAGAAACTTGCATAGTTCCTTTCTCAAAAAAGTATTTGAAGTAATTTTTTGGGCCATTATATGACAATGTTAACTAAAGTATTTTCATTTGAACCCCCTGATTACAAATGTTTCCTTGAGAATCTACAGTATATGTAGCTCCAAAGCAGCTTATAGATTTTTAGATCTCAAAAAGCCCTAGCTCCAAAAAGTGGTAGCTTATGAAGACAAATATGCCTTGTCTTTATGCAGATCCAAATGATTAATTGGTATTGAATGATTTGTTGCCAGTGAGTTTTTCAGAATTATGCTTACTTATTGAGAAGAGCCTGGAGACACCTTTACAATTCTCCACCTCCAATTGATATATCTACAGAAATGTGTCTTAAAAGGGCAAAGCAACTTAAACTCTTTTATGAACAGTGGCTTGAATTTTAATAGCATCATTAGGCTACGGTGTGTGACTTAGTGTCACTCTAAAGTGAGCATTATAAAAAAATCAGAAGCTAATAAATGTGTTAGTTGGGTGATAACTTCATCCACAGAAGGTCATACATATGAGTACAGCAAATTGACTGGTTAATTGTTCTCATTAAGCATGCAGGTTATCTTAAAGTTCTATTATTAGGGTGACCTTCAAAGAACTCTCTGACCATCTGAACAGCAACATCCCCATTTGTTCCTATTGTTTCCGTCTAATATTTGGAAAATTAGAAAAATGCAAATGGCCTGTTACAATAGGTGCAAAGTAATGTTTACCTAACCAAGGGATTTATAAAGCATGTTAATGGCTTAAGTGATATATAACTGAAGGTGCTAGAATAAACAAAAATACCAAAGTTTATAGCAATAAAAAATGGACAACAAAATGCTCATTTATTATTGTTGCAGACTAGCACCCTAAGAGTATAGACAAAACCTGTTTCATGTGTTCAGTTGAATGAAATTGTTGTGCCAAACTTGCTATACACTGCAAGTGAAGTGTGTTAGTTCTACATCAGTAAAACAGAACTTTTGAAGGTGGAATGGGAGCCATAAATAAATATTTAAAAGTCTTTGTATGATGAGCACTGGTTCTACATTGTTACTTTCCCCAAAAGTAATATACATTTTCATCTTGAACTCTTTGTGTTCTTTGTATGCAGCCATCCTTGCCAAAGGTGTCACATCACTGTCATTGCAAGCACTGTGGAATCTTAACTGTGGGAATGCAATACCATGAATAACAGACAAAATAAATGTATAGTCTTAAGTTATGTACTCTCTCTTTCATGTATCTCATCCAGAGTAATGTAAGTGTACCATTCACTGAAAACACCAAAACTAGATGCTGAAAGCAATTTTTCGAAATTAACAACCATCATAAATTTTGTTTACAATAAATGGATATTGCTTAATAAACAATAATGTACATAATACTATTTGAAATCTGTGTCAGTCGGAGTCAATGACTTAATTCCTTTTAAAACTCTGTTAATGATTCTGTGAAGGATCCATCACTTCCTCTTCATGTGATGATTTCTGTGTTGTTCAAAAATATACAGGGGAAAGTCTTTTGTTAGGAGCAGACACCCATAGTCCCACAACAGTCAGACACAGACACAAAGACAGATTCACAAAACATGGTTTCCTGTCCCCAACTCTTTCTAAATCCTGTCCACCTCACCACCCACCCAATATTGTGTTCTATATTTCTTTCTTTAAAAAACAAATACACAGTCAAACAAAACAAACAGTTTTTTTTAAAAAAAAGAAAAGAAAATATATTTAAGAAAACACATATAGACATACACACACAAACAAAACTCATAAATACACAAACTTGGAAATAATCATATGCAAGTAAATGAATGGTAAAATAAAAACAAAGCATCAATATGCATCAATCCTATTTTGTCATCCATTTTCTCTGGTTTTATAATCTTTCCTAGTCCCCTTCCACAGCACTCCCTGAGCCTTGATGAACCCATCTCATTATGTATTGAGTGTTTCAAAGTCTCTCACTCTCTGCACACTGCTCATCTGTGGGTTTTGGTGTTAGTTCCTATCCACCACAAGGGGAAACTTCTCTGATGAAGGTTAAGAGAGGTACTGACTCTCTGAGTTTTTATTTTTATTTTTTCGCTTTACTCTATATTGCACCTAAAACTTTCCACCACTATGAATGATAGCTAGCAGGATGGGGTCTTCCAGCACAGTTTGCTGTAGGAAGTCTTACAGCCAGCAGTTATGGGCCCACTTGGGCGTGGCCTCTTATACTATTTATGCTGATGTAGAGCATGTGCCTGCTCTCTTTTCTGGCTACTGGATTCGGTTTCTGATCTCCATTCTAGCAGAGAATTCTGATTTGTGAGTCTACCCCTAAATAAATAACATCTATTTCTAAGTTCTGAGCTACTGTGGGATTTCTTTAAAGCGTCCATATTCATCTGCCACCCATGTGGATTAAGACTCCATGCCTAAGGGTGGATGATGTAAAGGCCTAGCTGGCCCACAGCCCAGTCTTCCAACCCTGCCCACTTGGTTTGCTTTTACTTAAGTGGTTTTTGTAGAACCCCCACCACAGTGGAGCTTACTGCATGTGGCAACTTGGAAATTTCCCAAGGGCACACACAACTGCTGTGTTCCATGGCGTGGTTCCCTGGCACAGTTCCCTGGCGCGGTTCCTTGCCATGTGATGACTTGTGCAGCTTCCAGTTTCTGCTCCCTTCCCATGAGTTCTGGTTTTCTTGCTCCCTGTATGGAATTGATTTAATTACTTTTAATTCATCAAGCAAAGCATATTGCTCAGTATTTAACCAGTACCAAAGTGGGAAACCTAAGCGGCTCAGAAACTAGAGTGACTCTGCAACCACGACATCTGCTGGACAATAAAGATTACAGTTTACAAGATTACTTAACAGGCAGTTAATAAATCAATATGGCAGACAACATTAATATTGAAACTATTAGTACCTTTTGTGTTAATACTATTAATTGTATTATACGAGACTTTATCTGGTTATGATGATACTGCAATTTATTGGATATTCGTACTCAGTGTTTTTCCTTCATTAAGGAAGAATATGGCACTTTTAGGAATGATACAGTCTTTACAGATTAATAATGAACAGCTAGTTGACAGGATTAATACCATCGAAAATCAAAAGTTACCTGAAAAAATTAATACTATTAAAAAGGAAAACTTTAATTTGACAATCAAAATTGAATCCATATCTCAGGGTATTAAGAAGTCATCTGAAAGAATCCATACTGTTGAATTTGACAATCAAAATTTATTAAAAATATATGATAAGTTAGAAGATAGAGTATCTCTCCAGGATGATGATGTGCATGCTATTCAAGTAATGTCCAATGATGAGATGTTAACTTTAAAGGAGAAACTTCAGACCTTGGAATCACATGTGCAGAATGGGGAACAGAGGTTAGCTGCCTCAATGAAATCACTAGAAATATATACAGGCCAGGAGATTCAGGCTTTACAAAAGACAATGATAAAAAGATTTGAAATAATTGAAGAAATTATTGGAGCTGATGAACAGGGAAAGAAGGCACTAGGACAGGATTCAACATCACCAGTAGCTGTCAGAGATGACTTACCCAGGGTTTTAGCTTCCTACCCTGTAATCTACTCTGACAAAGCATCAAGTGCTAAAAGGATTCATAAAAGTAAATGGATACCTATAGGAATGTATGATCTAAAAATAATTAAGCAAGCTGTTGTAACTAATGACTTGCATTCCACATTTGTTAGGGAGATGATAAAGACATGGTCTTCTAGCATCAAAGCAATGCCACATGATTGGATTCAATTAGTTTCAGCAGTCCTAAATGATGACCCTCAATTAATGTTTAGAATTTATTTCAGAGAAGAAGCAAAAAGATTGGAACAAAAGGGAAAAGCAAAAGGCCTTGAGACTTCCCATGATCAAATTCTCGATGAAGGCACTTATGCTGACCCACATGTTCAAGCTCTTTATGATGAAAAAATATTGTTGAGCACAGAAGACACTCCACTTGGAGCTTGTTTTCTTCTTGGCAAAACTGGCCTTTGGGCAAAGAACTGACTATGCCTCACACACTGACAAGGTACATGGTTTCCTGAAATGGATAAGTAGGACTGTCAAATATTTCCAAGACAGGGTAAGGTGGTTTTGAAAAATTTCCTGCTTCTGAAAATGGTCTGTCAGTCACTCTAAGTCTTAGCTGAAGTTGGTTGCTTCAACATTGCAAATGAGACTTTGGGTGATTGCCCAGGTAGCCAGTTGTCTCTGTCATTTGTTGCACATTTTGGATATTGCTTGATTGCACTTCCTGCTTACTGAAATAATATTATTTCACTTGTTGGATCTTTGATGGGGTTGAAGACTAGAGAGTTATAGTTACTTTCCTCTTATGACTTGGCCAAGTTATTTATCATACAAGACTTAAACTAGTTAGGATAAGATAATTATTGAATATATTTGTTCTTATTGTATATAATTTTGTATAGGCTAAGAACTCTATTATTTAGACAAAAGGTGTAGGAAGTCTTACAACCAATAGTTACCTGCCCACTGGGGCATGGCCTCTTATACTATTTATGTCAATGTAGAGGATGCGCCTGCTCTCTTTTCTGGCTGTGGGATTCGGTTTCTGATCTCCGTTCTGGCAGAGGATTCTGTTTTGAATCTACCCCTAAATAAATAACCATCTATTTCTCAATTCTGATCTACTGTAGGATTTCTTCTAAGTGGCCGTCTTCAACAGTTGAACTTTCTGTAATGTATCACAGTGCAATCTCATACTGTTTTACCCATCCATCTGTTAGAAGATAACATGTCTATCTCCATTACATGGCTGTTGTGGATAGTTCTACAATGTATATGGATATGCAGGTATCTCTAGGGTATGCTAATATGAATTTTAATGGAGATACCCAGAAGTGGCATAGTTAGGGCATATGGTGTCTCTATTTTTGCTTCTCTGAGGAATCTCCATTCTGATTTCCATGGTGACTAGAGAAATTTACATTTCAAACAGCAGTGTATAAGTGTGCTTCTCTGTCTCATACTCATTATTTGCTCTCACCATTCTTGTAATAAGATTTCATCTTATTCAACATTAAAAAAATATAATTTTATTCAATGAAGGTCAGATTAAGAATGCTTTATTCAATGGAGAGCAAGCCACAGGCCAAAAAGGATCTGAGGGTGGTGTTGGTAGTATAAAGCCAAAGAAAAAAATTGTACTATACCAGATACAGGCAATGAAGAAGAAGTTTCAAAGGTTTATGCTAACAGAGGTTTCAAGAACATCCTTTGATTAAGACAATTTATTCTATGCTGCAAAAAAAAAAAAAATGGACCTCTGGAAACTGTAGATATCATGCTTGAGCATGTTCTACCCAGTTTGAATTAGTGGCTAGTCGAGACTAGAAACACATAGAAGAAGCTGAGGATGGTCAGCTAAAATTGTGTTAGGACAAGATACAGTCATTTTGGGTATTTTATTGATAATAATATATTCAACCAACTAAACTAAAAATAAGTTTGTTTTCTGAACTGTAGGTGTAGCTACACATGATAAAATACTTCCTGCTATGCTTGATATTCTAGGTTCAATAGCATTCCCAAAATGAAAAAACAATAATGCCTACCTTGAAATGAAATTAAGGAAGTTGAACTTCAGAGCATAAGTGGGAGAAGATTCTGCAGCATTGAATGTTGCATCCTGTCTGTTGTGTACCTTAGGCACACAAGGACAAAGGAAACAACTATTACAAATATTTATTTTACGTGAAAATGTGTATGGATTTAGCATATTGAGTTCCATAAAGTAATAACTAAATCAACTTATACATAGAAAAGTTCTCAGAATTGGTTAGTAGGAGATTCTAATTAAAAAGGATCTTAAAAGCACTAAATTAAAACAAAATGGTTGAAAAAACATCTGTCACTATTAACATTTGAATGGACTGGGGAACGACTGCAATTCTCAATTATGACACTGCCTGTGAGACCTGAACATGTGTAAAATCTGTTACTTCAAAATCTCCTGTGGACTAGGGGGATTCACGAGACATTTTGAACAATGTTACTTGTCAGTTTTACACTTACAAACAGAAAATGTTATCATGATAAGATGCAGATCTAAATATCACAGCTTAGGGAGAAACCTTTATAAGTCACAAAGGACAGGGATATTTTCAAGCAAAGTATTAATATACATATACCTCTTAGTATAATGTACTGTCCAAATTATGTCCATGCTGTGGAGAATTCCCGTTTTACTAAATGTAGCATTCTATGTGTACTGACATTAGCATAGACTAATTCTAAAAATATAATTTTGGGCACAACTCAGATATAAAGCACATAAGTCATGCTGAATAACTCTACATGTAACACCAGCAATTCCTAAAGACAATGCCCCAAGCTAGGACAGCAGGTCCAGTGTGGGAACACTAAAGATAGTGACTAGAAGGTCCAAGAGAAAACACCTGATTTGTCCCACTTGAAAGACACCTGATGCTATTGTAGCACACACTTGAGGGAATAGCAAATCAATATTTGATTTGCAAATGAAAATACCAGTTTTCTACAAGAGAGTTACTCTGGGAAAACAAACTACTCATAAGGTAGGCTCCATGTCCAGCAGGACATGGCCAACAGGAAACAAATTCAGTGGTATCTTTGGACATTCATTGTCTCATATTGCGTTTTTTACCTGACAGGTACTTTATATAAATATTGTGGTTTCCATTGTTGTTTTTTAATGATATTCCTGTAGATTCAAAGATAAAACCGGTATGTCTCTGTGTCTCTTTGCTTTTTATTTAACCTACTTCTTCTATTAATTTTTCCCTGTTCTCATTGTTCTTTTTTTCTGTTTTGTTTTATAATAATTTATTTTGTCCTACTATTAGTCCTCAGTTGACTATTTTCTAACAACAGACAGAAAAAAGGTAGATTTGGGTGAGAGGGCAGTTTGGGAGGAACTGGAAGAAGTCAGAGGAAGGGGAAATTATAATTAGAATATATTGTATCAAAACAATCTATTTTCAATGAAATTAAATAAAAGATTAAATGCAATCACAATCAAAATTCTAATGCAATTGTTCATAGAAATATAGACAAAAGCAATGTAAATATTTATACTGAGGCTCAAAAGTCCAAGGATAATGATAACAATGCTGAAGAAACAACACTGAACATCATCGTTCATTATCAAATCATACTGAAAGGCCACAATGAAAGCAAAATGTCATTGTCAATTCCAGAGAAACATAGATCAAAGAAATAAAATTGTGGGTCCAGACATTGACCCAAGCAACAACAGCTACCTTATTATTTTTTCTAATATGCAAATGATGGTCAATATCTACAACATAAGAGCTAGGAAAAGTGGATTGGCACATGTACAAAACTGAAGTTACATGTTTATTATTCACAGGCATAATAAATCAACTTCAAGTGGATCAAAACTTCAGCATAAAACCCAACACTCTGAAAGTGCTAGAGGAAAAAGAGAGGGGCACATTTCAAATTACAAATATAGCTAAGGACTTTGTCCTTTGAGCAGGACACTGGTTACAGAGGAAATGAGAATAACTATCAAAAAATGCTCTTGAATGAGAAAAGTATTCTTGTATGATATTTTGTTTGTGTTCAAACAAATGAAGCTTGCTTAGAATATGAGGGTGGAGCTAGCCACTAGTTAACCATGGAGATCTGTGATTTTTTTACAGAGAGGAAACAGGAAGTAATAAGGTTGGGTGGAGATAGGATCTCAGCCCTTGTGGCTGGAGGAACCCTAATGGTAGGAAGTCACTGGTAGCTGCTCAACTGCTTCTCTGATACTTCAGGATTTTGCCCCAATATCAGACTCCTGATTTTTATTAAGATTAATTAGATTTATGCTCCACCTAGCAAAACTAAAATCTATAAGAAAGTAAATGTGAAAGAAATGACAAGGCAAACTACAAAATAGGCCAGAACCTTTGCAAGATATTCATATGAGAAATGATTAGTGTCTAGAATAGACAGTGGAAAAAAAGCAAAAAAAAACCCAACAAAAAGACCTTAAACATTAAAAAAATAGACATTCCAATTAGAACAGTGGTTTATGTAACTGACTAGAAATGCCCTGCCGCCTTTATTTTATTTTATTTACTTTTTTATTCTTTTTGTGTCATTGTTTCTCTATATAGCCCTGGCTGCCCTGGAACTTGTTCTGAAGACAAGGATGGCCCTGAAGTCAGAGATCTGCCTGCCTTTACCTCCTGAGCACTGGAATTATAAGAATGTGCTACCACCACCACACCCAGAAAACTCTCAAAGGAAGAAATGTGACTTATTAAGAGATAAGATGTTGTAGATGGAACTTACTATCTTAGCCTTCATGAAATGCAATTTAGAGCTATTTAAGATTCCATGTCACCCCAGTAGGTAGAATGGCTATTGTTATAAGTGTAGGCTTGCATATGGCTGTTGTAAAATGGGGACTTTATACACTATTGAAGTGTTAATTTGATGTGGGATGTTCTTCTGTACATGTGTTGCTCTTATTGGCTAATGAATAAAGCTGCTTTGGCCTCTAGCAGGGCGAATATAGTCAGGCTGGAGGAGATGTCTAGAGAGAGCAGGCAGAGTCTAGTTACTACACACACTTTGGAAAACAACCTGAAAACTTTTTAAAAAATATAAAAACACTTCACTTAAACCCTGATGTGCTTCTGATTCTGTACTCACCAGACATGACATCTGCTACGGAGATACTTGCACATCCATGTTCATGACTGCTTTACCCATTATAGCTACAACATTGAAGATATCGGCTCTTATAGTCTTTGTAACTCCTTTTCTTCATAGACCTGTGAGCCTTTTAATAAAATATTTGCAGCTGATACCTCCTGAGAAATGGAAAATTAGTTTTACCCAATGGAGTGAAATTTACATTCCAGGTAGGCACCCTGTCCAGGAGTTGCTGGCCAACACAGAATGGACATTATGAACTATTTGTTTACTTATTTAAGTGTGTGTGTGTGTGTGTGTGTGTGTGTGTGTGTATGTGTGTGTGTGTTATGTAGAAAGAGTTAGGGAGAGAAAGAGAACTTTTCTGATACTAATGAATTCTAATTTGGGGTGAGGCATGCTCCATAGGAGGGATTTTCATGACTGGCACTATAATCTTGGTCAAAATTTCATAGTTGAGTTCACAGACTATAGGGCTGAATCTGCTATTGTTAATTGTCTAGATGTTTATACTGTAAAACTTTAGTCTAATTAATTATATGTACACCCATATGCCTGGTCTCTTCTTGAATTTTGGCTAAACAACTTTTTGCACTGAACTGCAGTCTGTAGAGAAATGCATAACTTGCCTAAATGCTGAGAGTTAGAGAATAAGCATTCAACTCTAAACAGAGTATCTATATCATGCCACCCCATACATACATACCCACACGCGCACATGCACGCACACACACACTAGTGCTTAGGGATTTCACAAAAGAAGACTCAGAAAGAATGTGAGACACAAAGGAGGGGAAATACTGTCTTCTATACATGACATAGCTATTGCAATCATGAACTCATAGTTACCTAAGACCTATTAAGAACAGGTATATCATGATCATGGCTAAAATGGGATAGGATAGATATGACTTGTGAGTTAATGGCAGTAGATACTTTGTGGTATTGAGACTCATTCTTGTTTGCATGCTTTGGTCCGAATGTTTTGGTAAAGACCTCATATCCATGCATGTATAAAAGCACTAACTTGGCTTTGTGAGAATAAAAATACATGAAAGTTGTAGGGACATGTTGAGGGGATCAAAAGGGAAAAATGAGAAATGGGTATTAGAAATGAGCATGCTTCATTTTATACATGCATATGATTTTTAGGACAAAATTTTAAAAATGAAGAAAAAGGTACTAAAATTAAATATACAAAAATGGCCTCTAAAAGTTGATTTCTAGTCTAAAAGTTGGATGTTTGGTTTGAAAACAATAACTTAAATAATATATCTTAAAAGTGCAACAGTAGAACATGTTAGATTCTCTATTTCAATGGAAAATCCCCAGGCATTTTGCTCTGTTTTTGTTTTGACAATGATTATTTCCCAAGCTAATCTCTCTTTACAATGTGGCCCACAATATTAAATTAATTAATTAATTGCAATATAGTAACCAATTTTTTGGATTCATTAGTTATAGTTATTTTAGTGGTAAAAGTTGAAATCACATTTTTTGTAAGAATATGGTCACACAATTTTGAAAGTCATGAAAATCAATTTGTTCTTACCTTTAGGTAAGCAAATTTTCAAGTAATACAGGCCATTAGTAGGAAACTATCAGCTTGCTTGATAACTGTATTGTTATGTGTAATTTTAATATGCTAAAATTAAAAGATATTATTTAAGCAGAAAAGGGAAGGTAATATGAGATTCCCCTCTGTATGCTGTGATCACCATTAATGAATAAAAAAAAACTGGCTTGGCATGATAGGGTATAACAGAGCTAGGTAGGGAAAACTAAATTGAACGCTGGGAGGAAGAAGGCAGAGTCAAGGAGAAGCCATGGAGCTACCACAGGAGACAGACATACTAAAATTTGGCTGGTAGGCCATGACCTTGTGGTAATGCATAGATTAAAGGAAGATGGGTTAAATTAATATGTAAGAGTTAGCCAATAAAAAGCTAGAGCTAATGGGCAAAGCACTGATTTAAATAATAAAGTTTCTGTGTGATTATTTTAGGTCTGAGCAGCCCGGTGGCCGGGAAACAAACAAGCAGCCTACCTTCTTACAATACAGGTTAAATTGTTTTATTAATTTTAAAGAATTTCTATAAAAATGAATATAAAACTTTATAGTAAGATGCTCTGTTTTCTCAATATTCAAATTAATAGTTCTTTAATTATCATGTATTCTCAAACATATTTCTGGACATAATATTACTTCTATAAATTAAGAAGTTATAAAGAGATCATGAAATCCTAATTGACTTTCACTGACAACATGAAGTAGTCTAGACTTACCTAAAAAGGGAATGCACCTTGAGGGATTATCTTGATTAGATTAGCCCAAAAGAATGTCTTTGAGGCATTGAATTGATTATTATTTCTTGCTTTCTTGTTCAGTGTACTGTGGGCTGTATTATCCTTTCTCAGATGATAATGAACTATATAAGGAAACCAGTTAAATTTAATCTAGCCCATGGACAGCAAGTAAGAAGTGTGTTTTCTAAACTGAGAAATAAAAACCACATGATTATCTCATTAGAGGCTGGAAAAGCTTTTGACAAATACAACATCCCTTCATGATAAAGGTCTTTAAGAGAGCAGGGATACAAGAAACATAGCAAAACATAATAAGGGTAATATACAGCAAGGCAACAGCCAACATCAAACTAATTAGGGGGAAACTCACAGTGATCACACCCCACTGAAAGCAGAAACAAGACAAGGTTGTCCACTCTCTTGATGTGGAAGGTCCTTCTGTCTATGCTTTGCTTTTATTGGTTAATGAATAAATAAGTGGTTTGGCCTATAGCATAGGAGGAACAAGGCAGAGTCAGAGAGATGCCATGGAGCCATCAGAGTCAAACATGTTGAAACTTTGTTGGTAAGCCACTGCCACACGGTGATACACAGATTAGCAGAGATGGGCTAGTTTAGGATATGAATTAACCAGAAATATGCCTAAGCTATTGGCCAAACAGTATTGCAAATAATACAGTTTCTGTGTGATTATTTCCTGGCTGGGCAGCTGGGAACAACGAGCAGCTCTCTCCTCCAACACTCTCTCCACATGGATTCAGTATAGTTCTAGAGGTCCTAGCTAGGGCAATAAGACAACAAAAGGAGATCAAGGGGATACAAATTGGAAAAGAAAAAGTCAAACTTTCACTATTTGCTGACGATATGATAGTTTATATAAATGACCCCAATAATTCAACCAAGGAACGTCTACAACTCATAAACACTTTCAGTAATGTAGCAGGATACAAGATTAACTCATAAAACAAGAAACAGTAACCCTCCTGTACATAAACGATAAATAGGTATATATCCAAAGGATGTTCAATTGTAGCACAAGGACATGTGCTCAACTATGTTCACAGAAGCATGTTTGTCATAGCCAGAATGTGGAAACAACCTAAATGCCCCTCAACTGAAGAATCGATAAAGAAAATGTGTTACATTTCCACATCAGAAAAAATAATGACATCTTGAAATTTGCAAGCAAATGGATGGAGCTAGAAAACATCATTTTGAGTGAGGTAACCCAGACACAGAAAGACAATTATTACATGTACTCACTCATAAGTAGTTTTTAAACATAAAGCAAAGAAAACCAGCCTACAAATCACAATCCAAGAAAACCTAGACAACAATGAGGATCAAAAGAGAGACATACATAGATCTAATCTACATTGCAAGTAGAAAAAGAGAAGATCTCCTGAGTAAATTGGGAGTGTTGGGACCTTGGCAGAAGGTTGAAGAGGAGAGGAGAGGCAGGGAGAGGAGCAGAGAAAAATGTATAACTCAATGAAAATCAATTAAAAAAAAGAGAAGTGTGTTTTCTTGTCTTCTTATTGGAGTTCTGGTGTCAGTCCATCAGCAATTGATTTTTTCTTGTAAGCTAAAGTGCTTCTTTTCCTGAGTTTTCTTTTGTCTGAGTATTTTGTCTTGTCAACAAAGATGAAATTAGAATATAAAACAATTACAAACCATCTGTTACTCTATTATAAAATATATGGAAATATATCAACTAGCATAAAACATTCAAGCTGCTAAATTAAAATTCTAGAGCTTAGTCCTTAAGTCTATTGAACTTGGATGAATTCAAATTCACTTATGTATAGAGATATAGTTTATGGAAGCTCTGACCTTTAAAGATGTACTCGATAGTACATTCCTAATTTAATTTATTCACAGCAGTTTTTTTTAAAAGGGAAAGGTGAAATAGCATTATGATAGTTATAAGAAACAACCAGTATATGCTATTTGCTAGATAGCCATCAAGCAAAGACTAGACGGAAATCTCTATCATTTCTAAAAGGAGATTTGGGGATCCCATGCTCCATTTTTCAATTACTTCAATTCAGCCATCAAATGAGATGGATGAAAACTGCTATATGGATAGCTAATTGATTGTTGCAAAATCATGGAATAGGAAGCTCGGGCTTTCTTTCTCATTCAATTACTTGCTTATTGACTACCCATGCATGAGAACTTTTATGATTCAAGGAGTTTGACCACTACTCACATTCATAAAAAAATGACCCGAGGAAAGCTAAAAGTATATAGGAATAGAATGCTCATTTCTCTCTTTCCAAATATTTCTCAGGTCAGCAGACATCAAGGATAAAAGACACTATCTCATCATGTGTAGTTTTTTTTTCCTAAAAGGAAAGTGAGAGTTTGCAAATGATTTTGCTATCATGTTCTCTTGTGGTTCTAGCTATAAGCGTAACTTTTGTATTCTCACCCCACCAGAGACTAATGAAATTGGTGTAACTTTATCAAGTGGGCATCTAGAAGCTTGAAAATGGAATGGTTGTTTATAGCAACTGTCATATATTTCTGAACAGTCCTTCCCACTCCCTGGTAACTGAGCAAGAGGAATGATTCCACCAACAAGCTTGTTAAAACTCCCAGAGAAATCTCTTCAATTTGTTCTTGTTACCTAAACTCTCTGGGGCTCTGGATTGTAACGTGGTTATCCTTTCATTTACAGCTAATATTTATTTGTAAGTGAGTACTTACTGTGTTTGTCTATAACCATCTGGCTTACCTCACTCAGGTCGGTTTTTCCTAATTTCATCCAGTTGTCCTCAAATTTCCTGGTATCGTTGTTTTTAGCAGCTGAGTAGTACTCCATTGTGCAAATGTGTCACATTATCTTTATTCATGTTTCAGCTGAGGGGATTCTAGGTTATTTCCAGGTTGTAGCTATTGCAAATAAAGCTATTTTTAACATAGCTGAGCAGGTTTCCTTGTATGATTGAGCATCTTTTGAGTGTATGCCCATGAGTGATATTGCTGGGTCTGGTGGTAAATCAATTTTTAAATTTCTGAACAACCACCATTTTCATTTCCAAAATGGCTGTACACATTTATACTCTAACCAGCAATAGAGGATTGTTCCCTGTGCTCCACCGTCTCTCCAGCATAAGTTGTCATTAGTGATATTGATCTTAGACATTCTGGTAAGTGTAAGATGAAATCGAAGAGACATTTTGATTTACATTTCCGTGATGGCTAAGGATGGATATCTCCTTAAATGTTTGTCAGTCACTTAAGATTCTTTTGTTGAGAATTATCTGTTTAGATCCATACCCCATTTTTAAATTGGTTTATTTGGTTTTCTAATATTTAGTTTCTTGAGTTCTTTAAATATTGTGAAAATCAGTCCTCTGTTAGATATGGAGTTGGTGAAGATATTTTTCCATTGTGTAGGCTGACAATTTGATCTATTGATAGTGACTTTTTGTCTTCATGAGTTCCCATTTTTAATTTTTTATGTAGTGCCTGTGCTATTGATGTTCTCTTCAAGAATTTGTCATCTGTGCTAATGCCTTCAAGATTACTTCCTACTTTCTGTTCTATCATGTTCAGTGTACCTGGATTTATGTTGAGGCATCTGTCCATTTGTACGTAAGTTTTGTGCATGGTAACAGATATGGATTGATTTGCATTCTTCTGCATGTCCACATGCAGTTAGACCAGCAGCATTTTTGAAGATACTTTTTGTTTCAAAAACATGAAGTTGTTGTCATATAGGACATAAATTGAAGAAGATATCAGAAAATGGAAAGATTTTTCATGTACTTGGATTGATAGGGTTAATATAGTAAAAATGGCCATCTTCCTAAAAGCAGTCTATGGTTTCAATGCAATTCCTATTAAAATCTCAACACATTTGTTTATAGACCTTGAAAGAATTCTTAACTTCATGTGGAAAAACAAAAATTCAGGATAGCAAAAACAATCCTGTAGAATAAAATAGCTTGCAGAGGGATCAACATCTCTGCTTTCAAGCTCTACTACAGACTGATTGCAGCAAAACACACACTGTTTTAGCTTAAAAACAGAAAGGTGAAACAATGGAATCAAATCAAAGTCCCTGTTTTAAATCCACACACCTATGGACACCTGATTTTTTAAAAACAAGTAAAAATTATACAATAGAAAATAGAAGGCATCTTCAAAAAATTGTGGTAACAGATAAATAGCATGATTTGACCATCTCCTGTGATCAGATGGGTGCAAAGCCCAGTTGACATTAGCGGTAGCATTTAGAACTTATGGAAACAAATGCAGACCCACAGTTAAATATCAGATGGAGTTCAGGGTCTCCTGCAGAAGAGGAGAGAGTTTTGTGGGAGCCAGAGTGGTCAGAAACACCAGAAGAGGACTCATAGAATCAACTAACCTGGGCTCATAGGTACTCACAGACAGTAGACAGACAGACAGGGAGCCAACATGTAATTGATGTAGGCACTATGCATATATGTCACAGTTGTATGAATTGATCCTCTTGTGGGAATTCTAACAGTGGAAACTAGTTCTGTCTCCAACTCTTTTACAGGATTTTGTGACTCTACTCTTCATACTGGGTTGCCCTCCACATCTTTTGTAAATGCAGAGGTGCTTAATCTAACTGCATCTTGATATATCATATTTTGCTGATATTCATGGGAGACCTGATATTTCCTTAACAGAAAGAGGTGAGGAATGGACAGGGTTGGAAACAGAGGGGAGATAGCAAGGAGGGAATGACAGGAGGGAGGGGAAGCTGTGACCGGGATGTAAAGAAACAAATATATAAACATATTAAAAATAATTTTTAAAAACCTCAGAGAATTATTTTTCAATATCAATATACAAAATCAATGCATATCTTCACTATTGTGTTTTTTCCAAATAATACTTTGCACATCATGTACAGAATTTAAATTTGAACTTTAGCTCTTTATGACAAACTAAAACTGTTTTGTCATATCTATCTGTGAAGAACATGCCAGTATAGTGGTGAGTTCTGTAGTCCAATCACCTGTTTCTTCTATGATGCTCCATGTGTGAGTTATATTTGAGACTTATCACTTGAAGATTCAGTCAAGGTCACATTTTAACACGAAGAACACAATGTACATTTGGTGATTATTTAATCCAAATCTTAAAAACTATAATAGGTCATAGTTCTTTAAATTTGACTAACCGCTGAGGAAATAAAATTGAGAAGTATCTGATATACTAGCCTGTTATAGTCAACAGCTTCTGGTGTTACCTAAGTTATTTGGATATATACAAACACTTATTCTAAATCAATGAATGGTAAATGCTAGCGAGTGTATCACATTAGAATTCAGAGGTTTTGCCAGCAATCTCTAATATTTTCTCATACATCCTACAGTAAATCAAAACATACAGAATCACTCTCACATATTTTTCCAAAAATTTTCTCTCTGTCAATAGCATCTATATTTAATACAGGGATATTGTTTTAAGATATGCCCAACTTTTAGTAGAATGAAAGAGTTCCAATGTGGAACACTCATAAAGAAACTTGACCTCACAATGTATGTTACTAAAAAATGATATAAATAGTGAAGGATTATGAATGGATTTTAAAACAATTCATTCATGCTGTAATTTGAGATATTTGAGGAAGTTATTCATTCTGTATTAGGAAACTTTACATTGAGTAAAAATAAAAGAAATTTAAATTAAAACACAACTGGACTTTGCTTCATGCATTCTATCAATTTTAATATCTATTTTAGTTTTAATTAATAATTTAATGTATAAATTTTGTTCACTTTTAGGAAGTCTCCAAGTTTAAAGATTTCTGCAAAAATAGATGCACTATACTTTTTTGGTGCCAACAATACCTTTCTATTATTTTCACAGATCTAAGTGTATCTCTTTAACATTAATTATTAAAATTTAAGTAACTAATTGACAAAATATACAGTAAGGTTACTGATTATAAATAATATGTTTTCAGAGAGTCTGTTTCGATCACATGCTCGTTCAGTCCCAGTCCAGCTGGCCTTGGTGAGCTCCCACTAGATCGGGCACACCATCTGAATGGGTGGACGAATCCCTTGCGGTTCTGACTTTTGTGCTCATCTTCTCCCTCCTTCTGCTCTTCAACTGGGCCTTGGGAGCTCAGTCCAGTGTTCCAACGTGGGTCTCTGTCTCTATCTCCATCCATCGCCGGATGAAGATTCTTCTGCTCTTCGACTGGACCCTGGGAGCTCAATCCATTGCTCTGGTGTGAATGTGGGTCTCTGTCTCTATCTCCATCCATCGGACGAAATTTCTATGGATGTGATCAAGATATTCATCAGTGTGACTATGGGACAATGATAGTTCCGGCACCCTCTCCTCTGCTGCCCAAGGACCTAGCTGGGGACATCCCTGTGGACACCTGGGATCTCCTCTAGAGCC